>JBAIAA010000497.1:0-207460 GCA_037893245.1 Crossaster papposus | reverse complement strand
ACAAAGCATGCCCCGGGTCAAATTGCTAATTTTGCCATTCCTGGAGGCCCCCCTCTATCTCCTAACACCCAGCCCCTTCCCGGGGCATGCTTTCCTTCATGCCCTTATTTGTGGGCGGGGATTGTGTGCACAAACCTATGGCGAATTTGAAACGCGTGTGTTAACGTTATAATTTTCAGAAAATCGAAATAAAATACTAACAAAGCATGCCCCGGGTCAAATTGCTAATTTTGCCATTCCTGGAGGCCCCCCTCTATCTCCTAACACCCAGCCCCTTCCCGGGGCATGCTTTCCTTCATGCCCTTATTTGTGGGCGGGGATTGTGTGCACAAACCTATGGCGAATTTGAAACGCGTGTGTTAACGTTATAATTTTCAGAAAATCGAAATAAAATACTAACAAAGCATGCCCCGGGTCAAATTGCTAATTTTGCCATTCCTGGAGGCCCCCCTCTATCTCCTAACACCCAGCCCCTTCCCGGGGCATGCTTTCCTTCATGCCCTTATTTGTGGGCGGGAATTGTGTGCACAAACCTATGGCGAATTTGAAACGCGTGTGTTAACGTTATAATTTTCAGAAAATCGAAATAAAATACTAACAAAGCATGCCCCGGGTCAAATTGCTAATTTTGCCATTCCTGGAGGCCCCCCTCTATCTCCTAACACCCAGCCCCTTCCCGGGGCATGCTTTCCTTCATGCCCTTATTTGTGGGCGGGGATTGTGTGCACAAACCTATGGCGAATTTGAAACGCGTGTGTTAACGTTATAATTTTCAGAAAATCGAAATAAAATACTAACAAAGCATGCCCCGGGTCAAATTGCTAATTTTGCCATTCCTGGAGGCCCCCCTCTATCTCCTAACACCCAGCCCCTTCCCGGGGCATGCTTTCCTTCATGCCCTTATTTGTGGGCGGGGATTGTGTGCACAAACCTATGGCGAATTTGAAACGCGTGTGTTAACGTTATAATTTTCAGAAAATCGAAATAAAATACTAACAAAGCATGCCCCGGGTCAAATTGCTAATTTTGCCATTCCTGGAGGCCCCCCTCTATCTCCTAACACCCAGCCCCTTCCCGGGGCATGCTTTCCTTCATGCCCTTATTTGTGGGCGGGGATTGTGTGCACAAACCTATGGCGAATTTGAAACGCGTGTGTTAACGTTAACATTTTCAGAAAATCGAAATAAAATACTAACAAAGCATGCCCCGGGTCAAATTGCTAATTTTGCCATTCCTGGAGGCCCCCCTCTATCTCCTAACACCCAGCCCCTTCCCGGGGCATGCTTTCCTTCATGCCCTTATTTGTGGGCCTTCATGCCCTTATTTGTTTGCGGGGATTGTGTGCACAAACCTATGGCGAATTTGAAACGCGTGTGTTAACGTTATAATTTTCAGAAAATCGAAATAAAATACTAACAAAGCATGCCCCGGGTCAAATTGCTAATTTTGCCATTCCTGGAGGCCCCCCCCTATCTCCTAACACCCAGCCCCTTCCCGGGGCATGCTTTCCTTCATGCCCTTATTTGTGGGCGGGGATTGTGTGCACAAACCTATGGCGAATTTGAAACGCGTGTGTTAACGTTATAATTTTCAGAAAATCGAAATAAAATACTAACAAAGCATGCCCCGGGTCAAATTGCTAATTTTGCCATTCCTGGAGGCCCCCCTCTATCTCCTAACACCCAGCCCCTTCCCGGGGCATGCTTTCCTTCATGCCCTTATTTGTGGGCGGGGATTGTGTGCACAAACCTATGGCGAATTTGAAACGCGTGTGTTAACGTTATAATTTTCAGAAAATCGAAATAAAATACTAACAAAGCATGCCCCGGGTCAAATTGCTAATTTTTCCATTCCTGGAGGCCCCCCTCTATCTCCTAACACCCAGCCCCTTCCCGGGGCATGCTTTCCTTCATGCCCTTATTTGTGGGCGGGGATTGTGTGCACAAACCTATGGCGAATTTGAAACGCGTGTGTTAACGTTATAATTTTCAGAAAATCGAAATAAAATACTAACAAAGCATGCCCCGGGTCAAATTGCTAATTTTGCCATTCCTGGAGGCCCCCCTCTATCTCCTAACACCCAGCCCCTTCCCGGGGCATGCTTTCCTTCATGCCCTTATTTGTGGGCGTGGATTGTGTGCACAAACCTATGGCGAATTTGAAACGCGTGTGTTAACGTTATAATTTTCAGAAAATCGAAATAAAATACTAACAAAGCATGCCCCGGGTCAAATTGCTAATTTTGCCATTCCTGGAGGCCCCCCTCTATCTCCTAACACCCAGCCCCTTCCCGGGGCATGCTTTCCTTCATGCCCTTATTTGTGGGCGGGGATTGTGTGCACAAACCTATGGCGAATTTGAAACGCGTGTGTTAACGTTATAATTTTCAGAAAATCGAAATAAAATACTAACAAAGCATGCCCCGGGTCAAATTGCTAATTTTGCCATTCCTGGAGGCCCCCCTCTATCTCCTAACACCCAGCCCCTTCCCGGGGCATGCTTTCCTTCATGCCCTTATTTGTGGGCGGGGATTGTGTGCACAAACCTATGGCGAATTTGAAACGCGTGTGTTAACGTTATAATTTTCAGAAAATCGAAATAAAATACTAACAAAGCATGCCCCGGGTCAAATTGCTAATTTTGCCATTCCTGGAGGCCCCCCTCTATCTCCTAACACCCAGCCCCTTCCCGGGGCATGCTTTCCTTCATGCCCTTATTTGTGGGCGGGGATTGTGTGCACAAACCTATGGCGAATTTGAAACGCGTGTGTTAACGTTATAATTTTCAGAAAATCGAAATAAAATACTAACAAAGCATGCCCCGGGTCAAATTGCTAATTTTGCCATTCCTGGAGGCCCCCCTCTATCTCCTAACACCCAGCCCCTTCCCGGGGCATGCTTTCCTTCATGCCCTTATTTGTGGGCGGGGATTGTGTGCACAAACCTATGGCGAATTTGAAACGCGTGTGTTAACGTTATAATTTTCAGAAAATCGAAATAAAATACTAACAAAGCATGCCCCGGGTCAAATTGCTAATTTTGCCATTCCTGGAGGCCCCCCTCTATCTCCTAACACCCAGCCCCTTCCCGGGGCATGCTTTCCTTCATGCCCTTATTTGTGGGCGGGGATTGTGTGCACAAACCTATGGCGAATTTGAAACGCGTGTGTTAACGTTATAATTTTCAGAAAATCGAAATAAAATACTAACAAAGCATGCCCCGGGTCAAATTGCTAATTTTTCCATTCCTGGAGGCCCCCCTCTATCTCCTAACACCCAGCCCCTTCCCGGGGAAGGCTTTCCTTCATGCCCTTATTTGTGGGCGGGGATTGTGTGCACAAACCTATGGCGAATTTGAAACGCGTGTGTTAACGTTATAATTTTCAGAAAATCGAAATAAAATACTAACAAAGCATGCCCCGGGTCAAATTGCTAATTTTGCCATTCCTGGAGGCCCCCTCTATCTCCTAACACCCAGCCCCTTCCCGGGGCATGCTTTCCTTCATGCCCTTATTTGTGGGCGGGGATTGTGTGCACAAACCTATGGCGAATTTGAAACGCGTGTGTTAACGTTATAATTTTCAGAAAATCGTAATAAAATACTAACAAAGCATGCCCCGGGTCAAATTGCTAATTTTACCATTCCTGGAGGCCCCCCTCTATCTCCTAACACCCAGCCCCTTCCCGGGGCATGCTTTCCTTCATGCCCTTATTTGTGGGCGGGGATTGTGTGCACAAACCTATGGCGAATTTGAAACGCGTGTGTTAACGTTATAATTTTCAGAAAATCGAAATAAAATACTAACAAAGCATGCCCCGGGTCAAATTGCTAATTTTGCCATTCCTGGAGGCCCCCCTCTATCTCCTAACACCCAGCCCCTTCCCGGGGCATGCTTTCCTTCATGCCCTTATTTGTGGGCGGGGATTGTGTGCACAAACCTATGGCGAATTTGAAACGCGTGTGTTAACGTTATAATTTTCAGAAAATCGAAATAAAATACTAACAAAGCATGCCCCGGGTCAAATTGCTAATTTTGCCATTCCTGGAGGCCCCCCTCTATCTCCTAACACCCAGCCCCTTCCCGGGGCATGCTTTCCTTCATGCCCTTATTTGTGGGCGGGGATTGTGTGCACAAACTTATGGCGAATTTGAAACGCGTGTGTTAACGTTATAATTTTCAGAAAATCGAAATAAAATACTAACAAAGCATGCCCCGGGTCAAATTGCTAATTTTGCCATTCCTGGAGGCCCCCCTCTATCTCCTAACACCCAGCCCCTTCCCGGGGCATGCTTTCCTTCATGCCCTTATTTGTGGGCGGGGATTGTGTGCACAAACCTATGGCGAATTTGAAACGCGTGTGTTAACGTTATAATTTTCAGAAAATCGAAATAAAATACTAACAAAGAATGCCCCGGGTCAAATTGCTAATTTTGCCATTCCTGGAGGCCCCCCTCTATCTCCTAACACCCAGCCCCTTCCCGGGGCATGCTTTCCTTCATGCCCTTATTTGTGGGCGGGGATTGTGTGCACAAACCTATGTCGAATTTGAAACGCGTGTGTTAACGTTATAATTTTCAGAAAATCGAAATAAAATACTAACAAAGCATGCCCCGGGTCAAATTGCTAATTTTGCCATTCCTGGAGGCCCCCCTCTATCTCCTAACACCCAGCCCCTTCCCGGGGCATGCTTTCCTTCATGCCCTTATTTGTGGGCGGGGATTGTGTGCACAAACCTATGGCGAATTTGAAACGCGTGTGTTAACGTTATAATTTTCAGAAAATCGAAATAAAATACTAACAAAGCATGCCCCGGGTCAAATTGCTAATTTTGCCATTCCTGGAGGCCCCCCTCTATCTCCTAACACCCAGCCCCTTCCCGGGGCATGCTTTCCTTCATGCCCTTATTTGTGGGCGGGGATTGTGTGCACAAACCTATGGCGAATTTGAAACGCGTGTGTTAACGTTATAATTTTCAGAAAATCGAAATAAAATACTAACAAAGCATGCCCCGGGTCAAATTGCTAATTTTGCCATTCCTGGAGGCCCCCCTCTATCTCCTAACACCCAGCCCCTTCCCGGGGCATGCTTTCCTTCATGCCCTTATTTGTGGGCGGGGATTGTGTGCACAAACCTATGGCGAATTTGAAACGCGTGTGTTAACGTTATAATTTTCAGAAAATCGAAATAAAATACTAACAAAGCATGCCCCGGTTCAAATTGCTAATTTTGCCATTCCTGGAGGCCCCCCTCTATCTCCTAACACCCAGCCCCTTCCCGGGGCATGCTTTCCTTCATGCCCTTATTTGTGGGCGGGGATTGTGTGCACAAACCTATGGCGAATTTGAAACGCGTGTGTTAACGTTATAATTTTCAGAAAATCGAAATAAAATACTAACAAAGCATGCCCCGGGTCAAATTGCTAATTTTGCCATTCCTGGAGGCCCCCCTCTATCTCCTAACACCCAGCCCCTTCCCGGGGCATGCTTTCCTTCATGCCCTTATTTGTGGGCGGGGATTGTGTGCACAAACCTATGGCGAATTTCAAACGCGTGTGTTAACGTTATAATTTTCAGAAAATCGAAATAAAATACTAACAAAGCATGCCCCACCGCTGTTTCTGCCATTGTGTATAGCGACATACAGTTGTGCGCATGTGCCATTTTCAAATCTAGATTAAATAAAATGCATTATTCATGAGCGGTGACTCGCGACAGAGGGACGATCAAAAAACGGAAATTACCGATGAATACTGACATTAGGGGCTTTTTTTATTTTGATGAGTTCATTCATAAGAATATCCGTGATTTAATAAACCCCCCAAACCAAACAAAATTGGAATGACAAGCGCAAAATTTTAACTTAAATACAGACGCTCCGTTTCGTTAGTAATTAAGGAAAGAATGGTTTTCGGGACAAATTTGACAGTGAAGGTGAGTTTTTCCAAACTCAAAAAATAGTTTGTATAAAAAGCAGATTGTGATCTCTTTAATTCATGTGTTTTCGAAAGAGCAAACCCAGCAAATGATAAACAAAACTAGGTTTGAATATTTAGTTTTTTCCATCTTGAACGGAGTTTTCCGCAACGCGACATTGTCGTTTAGCATGATACCTGTCCAAATTGGAATACGCATATCGTTTGGGAATACGCGGTTCTAGATTTCGAATCCAAGTTGGCAAATCACGGGCCGAATACGCGGCAAATTAAAAATTGTAAATAGTATTCAGCCTGATATTTGCCCACTCTGGTTCGAAATCTAGAACCGCGTATTCCCAAACGTGTCCTTAAACAATATGCGAGACTTATTTACACGGGTACCATACTAGGCCGCAATGTCGCGTTGCAGAAAACTCCGTTAAAGATGGAAAAAACTAAATATTCAAACCTAGTTTTGTTTATCACTTGCTGGGTTTGCTCTTTCGAAAACACATGAATTAAAGAGATCACAATCTGCTTTTTTATACAAACCATTTTTTGAGTTTGGAAAAACTCATCTTCACTGTTAAATTTGTCCTGAAAACCATCCTTTCCTTAATGACTAACGAAACGGAGCGTCTGTATTTAATTTTAATTTTTAGCGCTTGTCATTCCAATTTTGTTTGGTTTTGGGGTTTTATTAAATCACGGATATTCTTATGAATGAACTCATCAAAATAAAAAAAGCCCCTAATGTCAGTATTCATCGGTAATTTTCGTTTTTTTATCGTCCCTCTGTCGCAGGTCACCGCTCATGAATAATGCATTTTATTTAATCTAGATTTGAAAATGACACATGCGCACAACTGTATGTCGCTTAAGAAACGGCGGTGGCCCCGGGTCAAATTGCTAATTTTGCCATTCCTGGAGGCCCCCCTCTATCTCCTAACACCCAGCCCCTTCCCGGGGCATGCTTTCCTTCATGCCCTTATTTGTGGGCGGGGATTGTGTGCACAAACCTATGGCGAATTTGAAACGCGTGTGTTAACGTTATAATTTTCAGAAAATCGAAATAAAATACTAACAAAGCATGCCCCGGGTCAAATTGCTAATTTTGCCATTCCTGGAGGCCCCCCTCTATCTCCTAACACCCAGCCCCTTCCCGGGGCATGCTTTCCTTCATGCCCTTATTTGTGGGCGGGGATTGTGTGCACAAACCTATGGCGAATTTGAAACGCGTGTGTTAACGTTATAATTTTCAGAAAATCGAAATAAAATACTAACAAAGCATGCCCCGGGTCAAATTGCTAATTTTGCCATTCCTGGAGGCCCCCCTCTATCTCCTAACACCCAGCCCCTTCCCGGGGCATGCTTTCCTTCATGCCCTTATTTGTGGGCGGGGATTGTGTGCACAAACCTATGGCGAATTTCAAACGCGTGTGTTAACGTTATAATTTTCAGAAAATCGAAATAAAATACTAACAAAGCATGCCCCGGGTCAAATTGCTAATTTTGCCATTCCTGGAGGCCCCCCTCTATCTCCTAACACCCAGCCCCTTCCCGGGGCATGCTTTCCTTCATGCCCTTATTTGTGGGCGGGGATTGTGTGCACAAACCTATGGCGAATTTGAAACGCGTGTGTTAACGTTATAATTTTCAGAAAATCGAAATAAAATACTAACAAAGCATGCCCCGGGTCAAATTGCTAATTTTGCCATTCCTGGAGGCCCCCCTCTATCTCCTAACACCCAGCCCCTTCCCGGGGCATGCTTTCCTTCATGCCCTTATTTGTGGGCGGGGATTGTGTGCACAAACCTATGGCGAATTTGAAACGCGTGTGTTAACGTTATAATTTTCAGAAAATCGAAATAAAATACTAACAAAGCATGCCCCGGGTCAAATTGCTAATTTTGCCATTCCTGGAGGCCCCCCTCTATCTCCTAACACCCAGCCCCTTCCCGGGGCATGCTTTCCTTCATGCCCTTATTTGTGGGCCTTCATGCCCTTATTTGTTTGCGGGGATTGTGTGCACAAACCTATGGCGAATTTGAAACGCGTGTGTTAACGTTATAATTTTCAGAAAATCGAAATAAAATACTAACAAAGCATGCCCCGGGTCAAATTGCTAATTTTGCCATTCCTGGAGGCCCCCCCCCTATCTCCTAACACCCAGCCCCTTCCCGGGGCATGCTTTCCTTCATGCCCTTATTTGTGGGCGGGGATTGTGTGCACAAACCTATGGCGAATTTGAAACGCGTGTGTTAACGTTATAATTTTCAGAAAATCGAAATAAAATACTAACAAAGCATGCCCCGGGTCAAATTGCTAATTTTGCCATTCCTGGAGGCCCCCCTCTATCTCCTAACACCCAGCCCCTTCCCGGGGCATGCTTTCCTTCATGCCCTTATTTGTGGGCGGGGATTGTGTGCACAAACCTATGGCGAATTTGAAACGCGTGTGTTAACGTTATAATTTTCAGAAAATCGAAATAAAATACTAACAAAGCATGCCCCGGGTCAAATTGCTAATTTTTCCATTCCTGGAGGCCCCCCTCTATCTCCTAACACCCAGCCCCTTCCCGGGGCATGCTTTCCTTCATGCCCTTATTTGTGGGCGGGGATTGTGTGCACAAACCTATGGCGAATTTGAAACGCGTGTGTTAACGTTATAATTTTCAGAAAATCGAAATAAAATACTAACAAAGCATGCCCCGGGTCAAATTGCTAATTTTGCCATTCCTGGAGGCCCCCCTCTATCTCCTAACACCCAGCCCCTTCCCGGGGCATGCTTTCCTTCATGCCCTTATTTGTGGGCGTGGATTGTGTGCACAAACCTATGGCGAATTTGAAACGCGTGTGTTAACGTTATAATTTTCAGAAAATCGAAATAAAATACTAACAAAGCATGCCCCGGGTCAAATTGCTAATTTTGCCATTCCTGGAGGCCCCCCTCTATCTCCTAACACCCAGCCCCTTCCCGGGGCATGCTTTCCTTCATGCCCTTATTTGTGGGCGGGGATTGTGTGCACAAACCTATGGCGAATTTGAAACGCGTGTGTTAACGTTATAATTTTCAGAAAATCGAAATAAAATACTAACAAAGCATGCCCCGGGTCAAATTGCTAATTTTGCCATTCCTGGAGGCCCCCCTCTATCTCCTAACACCCAGCCCCTTCCCGGGGCATGCTTTCCTTCATGCCCTTATTTGTGGGCGGGGATTGTGTGCACAAACCTATGGCGAATTTGAAACGCGTGTGTTAACGTTATAATTTTCAGAAAATCGAAATAAAATACTAACAAAGCATGCCCCGGGTCAAATTGCTAATTTTGCCATTCCTGGAGGCCCCCCTCTATCTCCTAACACCCAGCCCCTTCCCGGGGCATGCTTTCCTTCATGCCCTTATTTGTGGGCGGGGATTGTGTGCACAAACCTATGGCGAATTTGAAACGCGTGTGTTAACGTTATAATTTTCAGAAAATCGAAATAAAATACTAACAAAGCATGCCCCGGGTCAAATTGCTAATTTTGCCATTCCTGGAGGCCCCCCTCTATCTCCTAACACCCAGCCCCTTCCCGGGGCATGCTTTCCTTCATGCCCTTATTTGTGGGCGGGGATTGTGTGCACAAACCTATGGCGAATTTGAAACGCGTGTGTTAACGTTATAATTTTCAGAAAATCGAAATAAAATACTAACAAAGCATGCCCCGGGTCAAATTGCTAATTTTGCCATTCCTGGAGGCCCCCCTCTATCTCCTAACACCCAGCCCCTTCCCGGGGCATGCTTTCCTTCATGCCCTTATTTGTGGGCGGGGATTGTGTGCACAAACCTATGGCGAATTTGAAACGCGTGTGTTAACGTTATAATTTTCAGAAAATCGAAATAAAATACTAACAAAGCATGCCCCGGGTCAAATTGCTAATTTTGCCATTCCTGGAGGCCCCCCTCTATCTCCTAACACCCAGCCCCTTCCCGGGGCATGCTTTCCTTCATGCCCTTATTTGTGGGCGGGGATTGTGTGCACAAACCTATGGCGAATTTGAAACGCGTGTGTTAACGTTATAATTTTCAGAAAATCGAAATAAAATACTAACAAAGCATGCCCCGGGTCAAATTGCTAATTTTGCCATTCCTGGAGGCCCCCCTCTATCTCCTAACACCCAGCCCCTTCCCGGGGCATGCTTTCCTTCATGCCCTTATTTGTGGGCGGGGATTGTGTGCACAAACCTATGGCGAATTTGAAACGCGTGTGTTAACGTTATAATTTTCAGAAAATCGAAATAAAATACTAACAAAGCATGCCCCGGGTCAAATTGCTAATTTTACCATTCCTGGAGGCCCCCCTCTATCTCCTAACACCCAGCCCCTTCCCGGGGCATGCTTTCCTTCATGCCCTTATTTGTGGGCGGGGATTGTGTGCACAAACCTATGGCGAATTTGAAACGCGTGTGTTAACGTTATAATTTTCAGAAAATCGAAATAAAATACTAACAAAGCATGCCCCGGGTCAAATTGCTAATTTTGCCATTCCTGGAGGCCCCCCTCTATCTCCTAACACCCAGCCCCTTCCCGGGGCATGCTTTCCTTCATGCCCTTATTTGTGGGCGGGGATTGTGTGCACAAACCTATGGCGAATTTGAAACGCGTGTGTTAACGTTATAATTTTCAGAAAATCGAAATAAAATACTAACAAAGCATGCCCCGGGTCAAATTGCTAATTTTGCCATTCCTGGAGGCCCCCCTCTATCTCCTAACACCCAGCCCCTTCCCGGGGCATGCTTTCCTTCATGCCCTTATTTGTGGGCGGGGATTGTGTGCACAAACCTATGGCGAATTTGAAACGCGTGTGTTAACGTTATAATTTTCAGAAAATCGAAATAAAATACTAACAAAGCATGCCCCGGGTCAAATTGCTAATTTTGCCATTCCTGGAGGCCCCCCTCTATCTCCTAACACCCAGCCCCTTCCCGGGGCATGCTTTCCTTCATGCCCTTATTTGTGGGCGGGGATTGTGTGCACAAACCTATGGCGAATTTGAAACGCGTGTGTTAACGTTATAATTTTCAGAAAATCGAAATAAAATACTAACAAAGCATGCCCCGGGTCAAATTGCTAATTTTGCCATTCCTGGAGGCCCCCCTCTATCTCCTAACACCCAGCCCCTTCCCGGGGCATGCTTTCCTTCATGCCCTTATTTGTGGGCGGGGATTGTGTGCACAAACCTATGGCGAATTTGAAACGCGTGTGTTAACGTTATAATTTTCAGAAAATCGAAATAAAATACTAACAAAGCATGCCCCGGGTCAAATTGCTAATTTTGCCATTCCTGGAGGCCCCCCTCTATCTCCTAACACCCAGCCCCTTCCCGGGGCATGCTTTCCTTCATGCCCTTATTTGTGGGCGGGGATTGTGTGCACAAACCTATGGCGAATTTGAAACGCGTGTGTTAACGTTATAATTTTCAGAAAATCGAAATAAAATACTAACAAAGCATGCCCCGGGTCAAATTGCTAATTTTGCCATTCCTGGAGGCCCCCCTCTATCTCCTAACACCCAGCCCCTTCCCGGGGCATGCTTTCCTTCATGCCCTTATTTGTGGGCGGGGATTGTGTGCACAAACCTATGGCGAATTTGAAACGCGTGTGTTAACGTTATAATTTTCAGAAAATCGAAATAAAATACTAACAAAGCATGCCCCGGGTCAAATTGCTAATTTTGCCATTCCTGGAGGCCCCCCTCTATCTCCTAACACCCAGCCCCTTCCCGGGGCATGCTTTCCTTCATGCCCTTATTTGTGGGCGGGGATTGTGTGCACAAACCTATGGCGAATTTGAAACGCGTGTGTTAACGTTATAATTTTCAGAAAATCGAAATAAAATACTAACAAAGCATGCCCCGGGTCAAATTGCTAATTTTGCCATTCCTGGAGGCCCCCCTCTATCTCCTAACACCCAGCCCCTTCCCGGGGCATGCTTTCCTTCATGCCCTTATTTGTGGGCGGGGATTGTGTGCACAAACCTATGGCGAATTTGAAACGCGTGTGTTAACGTTATAATTTTCAGAAAATCGAAATAAAATACTAACAAAGCATGCCCCGGGTCAAATTGCTAATTTTGCCATTCCTGGAGGCCCCCCTCTATCTCCTAACACCCAGCCCCTTCCCGGGGCATGCTTTCCTTCATGCCCTTATTTGTGGGCGGGGATTGTGTGCACAAACCTATGGCGAATTTGAAACGCGTGTGTTAACGTTATAATTTTCAGAAAATCGAAATAAAATACTAACAAAGCATGCCCCGGGTCAAATTGCTAATTTTGCCATTCCTGGAGGCCCCCCTCTATCTCCTAACACCCAGCCCCTTCCCGGGGCATGCTTTCCTTCATGCCCTTATTTGTGGGCGGGGATTGTGTGCACAAACCTATGGCGAATTTGAAACGCGTGTGTTAACGTTATAATTTTCAGAAAATCGAAATAAAATACTAACAAAGCATGCCCCGGGTCAAATTGCTAATTTTGCCATTCCTGGAGGCCCCCCTCTATCTCCTAACACCCAGCCCCTTCCCGGGGCATGCTTTCCTTCATGCCCTTATTTGTGGGCGGGGATTGTGTGCACAAACCTATGGCGAATTTGAAACGCGTGTGTTAACGTTATAATTTTCAGAAAATCGAAATAAAATACTAACAAAGCATGCCCCGGGTCAAATTGCTAATTTTGCCATTCCTGGAGGCCCCCCTCTATCTCCTAACACCCAGCCCCTTCCCGGGGCATGCTTTCCTTCATGCCCTTATTTGTGGGCGGGGATTGTGTGCACAAACCTATGGCGAATTTGAAACGCGTGTGTTAACGTTATAATTTTCAGAAAATCGAAATAAAATACTAACAAAGCATGCCCCGGGTCAAATTGCTAATTTTGCCATTCCTGGAGGCCCCCCTCTATCTCCTAACACCCAGCCCCTTCCCGGGGCATGCTTTCCTTCATGCCCTTATTTGTGGGCGGGGATTGTGTGCACAAACCTATGGCGAATTTGAAACGCGTGTGTTAACGTTATAATTTTCAGAAAATCGAAATAAAATACTAACAAAGCATGCCCCGGGTCAAATTGCTAATTTTGCCATTCCTGGAGGCCCCCCTCTATCTCCTAACACCCAGCCCCTTCCCGGGGCATGCTTTCCTTCATGCCCTTATTTGTGGGCGGGGATTGTGTGCACAAACCTATGGCGAATTTGAAACGCGTGTGTTAACGTTATAATTTTCAGAAAATCGAAATAAAATACTAACAAAGCATGCCCCGGGTCAAATTGCTAATTTTGCCATTCCTGGAGGCCCCCCTCTATCTCCTAACACCCAGCCCCTTCCCGGGGCATGCTTTCCTTCATGCCCTTATTTGTGGGCGGGGATTGTGTGCACAAACCTATGGCGAATTTGAAACGCGTGTGTTAACGTTATAATTTTCAGAAAATCGAAATAAAATACTAACAAAGCATGCCCCGGGTCAAATTGCTAATTTTGCCATTCCTGGAGGCCCCCCTCTATCTCCTAACACCCAGCCCCTTCCCGGGGCATGCTTTCCTTCATGCCCTTATTTGTGGGCGGGGATTGTGTGCACAAACCTATGGCGAATTTGAAACGCGTGTGTTAACGTTATAATTTTCAGAAAATCGAAATAAAATACTAACAAAGCATGCCCCGGGTCAAATTGCTAATTTTGCCATTCCTGGAGGCCCCCCTCTATCTCCTAACACCCAGCCCCTTCCCGGGGCATGCTTTCCTTCATGCCCTTATTTGTGGGCGGGGATTGTGTGCACAAACCTATGGCGAATTTGAAACGCGTGTGTTAACGTTATAATTTTCAGAAAATCGAAATAAAATACTAACAAAGCATGCCCCGGGTCAAATTGCTAATTTTGCCATTCCTGGAGGCCCCCCTCTATCTCCTAACACCCAGCCCCTTCCCGGGGCATGCTTTCCTTCATGCCCTTATTTGTGGGCGGGGATTGTGTGCACAAACCTATGGCGAATTTGAAACGCGTGTGTTAACGTTATAATTTTCAGAAAATCGAAATAAAATACTAACAAAGCATGCCCCGGGTCAAATTGCTAATTTTGCCATTCCTGGAGGCCCCCCTCTATCTCCTAACACCCAGCCCCTTCCCGGGGCATGCTTTCCTTCATGCCCTTATTTGTGGGCGGGGATTGTGTGCACAAACCTATGGCGAATTTGAAACGCGTGTGTTAACGTTATAATTTTCAGAAAATCGAAATAAAATACTAACAAAGCATGCCCCGGGTCAAATTGCTAATTTTGCCATTCCTGGAGGCCCCCCTCTATCTCCTAACACCCAGCCCCTTCCCGGGGCATGCTTTCCTTCATGCCCTTATTTGTGGGCGGGGATTGTGTGCACAAACCTATGGCGAATTTGAAACGCGTGTGTTAACGTTATAATTTTCAGAAAATCGAAATAAAATACTAACAAAGCATGCCCCGGGTCAAATTGCTAATTTTGCCATTCCTGGAGGCCCCCCTCTATCTCCTAACACCCAGCCCCTTCCCGGGGCATGCTTTCCTTCATGCCCTTATTTGTGGGCGGGGATTGTGTGCACAAACCTATGGCGAATTTGAAACGCGTGTGTTAACGTTATAATTTTCAGAAAATCGAAATAAAATACTAACAAAGCATGCCCCGGGTCAAATTGCTAATTTTGCCATTCCTGGAGGCCCCCCTCTATCTCCTAACACCCAGCCCCTTCCCGGGGCATGCTTTCCTTCATGCCCTTATTTGTGGGCGGGGATTGTGTGCACAAACCTATGGCGAATTTGAAACGCGTGTGTTAACGTTATAATTTTCAGAAAATCGAAATAAAATACTAACAAAGCATGCCCCGGGTCAAATTGCTAATTTTGCCATTCCTGGAGGCCCCCCTCTATCTCCTAACACCCAGCCCCTTCCCGGGGCATGCTTTCCTTCATGCCCTTATTTGTGGGCGGGGATTGTGTGCACAAACCTATGGCGAATTTGAAACGCGTGTGTTAACGTTATAATTTTCAGAAAATCGAAATAAAATACTAACAAAGCATGCCCCGGGTCAAATTGCTAATTTTGCCATTCCTGGAGGCCCCCCTCTATCTCCTAACACCCAGCCCCTTCCCGGGGCATGCTTTCCTTCATGCCCTTATTTGTGGGCGGGGATTGTGTGCACAAACCTATGGCGAATTTGAAACGCGTGTGTTAACGTTATAATTTTCAGAAAATCGAAATAAAATACTAACAAAGCATGCCCCGGGTCAAATTGCTAATTTTGCCATTCCTGGAGGCCCCCCTCTATCTCCTAACACCCAGCCCCTTCCCGGGGCATGCTTTCCTTCATGCCCTTATTTGTGGGCGGGGATTGTGTGCACAAACCTATGGCGAATTTGAAACGCGTGTGTTAACGTTATAATTTTCAGAAAATCGAAATAAAATACTAACAAAGCATGCCCCGGGTCAAATTGCTAATTTTGCCATTCCTGGAGGCCCCCCTCTATCTCCTAACACCCAGCCCCTTCCCGGGGCATGCTTTCCTTCATGCCCTTATTTGTGGGCGGGGATTGTGTGCACAAACCTATGGCGAATTTGAAACGCGTGTGTTAACGTTATAATTTTCAGAAAATCGAAATAAAATACTAACAAAGCATGCCCCGGGTCAAATTGCTAATTTTGCCATTCCTGGAGGCCCCCCTCTATCTCCTAACACCCAGCCCCTTCCCGGGGCATGCTTTCCTTCATGCCCTTATTTGTGGGCGGGGATTGTGTGCACAAACCTATGGCGAATTTGAAACGCGTGTGTTAACGTTATAATTTTCAGAAAATCGAAATAAAATACTAACAAAGCATGCCCCGGGTCAAATTGCTAATTTTGCCATTCCTGGAGGCCCCCCTCTATCTCCTAACACCCAGCCCCTTCCCGGGGCATGCTTTCCTTCATGCCCTTATTTGTGGGCGGGGATTGTGTGCACAAACCTATGGCGAATTTGAAACGCGTGTGTTAACGTTATAATTTTCAGAAAATCGAAATAAAATACTAACAAAGCATGCCCCGGGTCAAATTGCTAATTTTGCCATTCCTGGAGGCCCCCCTCTATCTCCTAACACCCAGCCCCTTCCCGGGGCATGCTTTCCTTCATGCCCTTATTTGTGGGCGGGGATTGTGTGCACAAACCTATGGCGAATTTGAAACGCGTGTGTTAACGTTATAATTTTCAGAAAATCGAAATAAAATACTAACAAAGCATGCCCCGGGTCAAATTGCTAATTTTGCCATTCCTGGAGGCCCCCCTCTATCTCCTAACACCCAGCCCCTTCCCGGGGCATGCTTTCCTTCATGCCCTTATTTGTGGGCGGGGATTGTGTGCACAAACCTATGGCGAATTTGAAACGCGTGTGTTAACGTTATAATTTTCAGAAAATCGAAATAAAATACTAACAAAGCATGCCCCGGGTCAAATTGCTAATTTTGCCATTCCTGGAGGCCCCCCTCTATCTCCTAACACCCAGCCCCTTCCCGGGGCATGCTTTCCTTCATGCCCTTATTTGTGGGCGGGGATTGTGTGCACAAACCTATGGCGAATTTGAAACGCGTGTGTTAACGTTATAATTTTCAGAAAATCGAAATAAAATACTAACAAAGCATGCCCCGGGTCAAATTGCTAATTTTGCCATTCCTGGAGGCCCCCCTCTATCTCCTAACACCCAGCCCCTTCCCGGGGCATGCTTTCCTTCATGCCCTTATTTGTGGGCGGGGATTGTGTGCACAAACCTATGGCGAATTTGAAACGCGTGTGTTAACGTTATAATTTTCAGAAAATCGAAATAAAATACTAACAAAGCATGCCCCGGGTCAAATTGCTAATTTTGCCATTCCTGGAGGCCCCCCTCTATCTCCTAACACCCAGCCCCTTCCCGGGGCATGCTTTCCTTCATGCCCTTATTTGTGGGCGGGGATTGTGTGCACAAACCTATGGCGAATTTGAAACGCGTGTGTTAACGTTATAATTTTCAGAAAATCGAAATAAAATACTAACAAAGCATGCCCCGGGTCAAATTGCTAATTTTGCCATTCCTGGAGGCCCCCCTCTATCTCCTAACACCCAGCCCCTTCCCGGGGCATGCTTTCCTTCATGCCCTTATTTGTGGGCGGGGATTGTGTGCACAAACCTATGGCGAATTTGAAACGCGTGTGTTAACGTTATAATTTTCAGAAAATCGAAATAAAATACTAACAAAGCATGCCCCGGGTCAAATTGCTAATTTTGCCATTCCTGGAGGCCCCCCTCTATCTCCTAACACCCAGCCCCTTCCCGGGGCATGCTTTCCTTCATGCCCTTATTTGTGGGCGGGGATTGTGTGCACAAACCTATGGCGAATTTGAAACGCGTGTGTTAACGTTATAATTTTCAGAAAATCGAAATAAAATACTAACAAAGCATGCCCCGGGTCAAATTGCTAATTTTGCCATTCCTGGAGGCCCCCCTCTATCTCCTAACACCCAGCCCCTTCCCGGGGCATGCTTTCCTTCATGCCCTTATTTGTGGGCGGGGATTGTGTGCACAAACCTATGGCGAATTTGAAACGCGTGTGTTAACGTTATAATTTTCAGAAAATCGAAATAAAATACTAACAAAGCATGCCCCGGGTCAAATTGCTAATTTTGCCATTCCTGGAGGCCCCCCTCTATCTCCTAACACCCAGCCCCTTCCCGGGGCATGCTTTCCTTCATGCCCTTATTTGTGGGCGGGGATTGTGTGCACAAACCTATGGCGAATTTGAAACGCGTGTGTTAACGTTATAATTTTCAGAAAATCGAAATAAAATACTAACAAAGCATGCCCCGGGTCAAATTGCTAATTTTGCCATTCCTGGAGGCCCCCCTCTATCTCCTAACACCCAGCCCCTTCCCGGGGCATGCTTTCCTTCATGCCCTTATTTGTGGGCGGGGATTGTGTGCACAAACCTATGGCGAATTTGAAACGCGTGTGTTAACGTTATAATTTTCAGAAAATCGAAATAAAATACTAACAAAGCATGCCCCGGGTCAAATTGCTAATTTTGCCATTCCTGGAGGCCCCCCTCTATCTCCTAACACCCAGCCCCTTCCCGGGGCATGCTTTCCTTCATGCCCTTATTTGTGGGCGGGGATTGTGTGCACAAACCTATGGCGAATTTGAAACGCGTGTGTTAACGTTATAATTTTCAGAAAATCGAAATAAAATACTAACAAAGCATGCCCCGGGTCAAATTGCTAATTTTGCCATTCCTGGAGGCCCCCCTCTATCTCCTAACACCCAGCCCCTTCCCGGGGCATGCTTTCCTTCATGCCCTTATTTGTGGGCGGGGATTGTGTGCACAAACCTATGGCGAATTTGAAACGCGTGTGTTAACGTTATAATTTTCAGAAAATCGAAATAAAATACTAACAAAGCATGCCCCGGGTCAAATTGCTAATTTTGCCATTCCTGGAGGCCCCCCTCTATCTCCTAACACCCAGCCCCTTCCCGGGGCATGCTTTCCTTCATGCCCTTATTTGTGGGCGGGGATTGTGTGCACAAACCTATGGCGAATTTGAAACGCGTGTGTTAACGTTATAATTTTCAGAAAATCGAAATAAAATACTAACAAAGCATGCCCCGGGTCAAATTGCTAATTTTGCCATTCCTGGAGGCCCCCCTCTATCTCCTAACACCCAGCCCCTTCCCGGGGCATGCTTTCCTTCATGCCCTTATTTGTGGGCGGGGATTGTGTGCACAAACCTATGGCGAATTTGAAACGCGTGTGTTAACGTTATAATTTTCAGAAAATCGAAATAAAATACTAACAAAGCATGCCCCGGGTCAAATTGCTAATTTTGCCATTCCTGGAGGCCCCCCTCTATCTCCTAACACCCAGCCCCTTCCCGGGGCATGCTTTCCTTCATGCCCTTATTTGTGGGCGGGGATTGTGTGCACAAACCTATGGCGAATTTGAAACGCGTGTGTTAACGTTATAATTTTCAGAAAATCGAAATAAAATACTAACAAAGCATGCCCCGGGTCAAATTGCTAATTTTGCCATTCCTGGAGGCCCCCCTCTATCTCCTAACACCCAGCCCCTTCCCGGGGCATGCTTTCCTTCATGCCCTTATTTGTGGGCGGGGATTGTGTGCACAAACCTATGGCGAATTTGAAACGCGTGTGTTAACGTTATAATTTTCAGAAAATCGAAATAAAATACTAACAAAGCATGCCCCGGGTCAAATTGCTAATTTTGCCATTCCTGGAGGCCCCCCTCTATCTCCTAACACCCAGCCCCTTCCCGGGGCATGCTTTCCTTCATGCCCTTATTTGTGGGCGGGGATTGTGTGCACAAACCTATGGCGAATTTGAAACGCGTGTGTTAACGTTATAATTTTCAGAAAATCGAAATAAAATACTAACAAAGCATGCCCCGGGTCAAATTGCTAATTTTGCCATTCCTGGAGGCCCCCCTCTATCTCCTAACACCCAGCCCCTTCCCGGGGCATGCTTTCCTTCATGCCCTTATTTGTGGGCGGGGATTGTGTGCACAAACCTATGGCGAATTTGAAACGCGTGTGTTAACGTTATAATTTTCAGAAAATCGAAATAAAATACTAACAAAGCATGCCCCGGGTCAAATTGCTAATTTTGCCATTCCTGGAGGCCCCCCTCTATCTCCTAACACCCAGCCCCTTCCCGGGGCATGCTTTCCTTCATGCCCTTATTTGTGGGCGGGGATTGTGTGCACAAACCTATGGCGAATTTGAAACGCGTGTGTTAACGTTATAATTTTCAGAAAATCGAAATAAAATACTAACAAAGCATGCCCCGGGTCAAATTGCTAATTTTGCCATTCCTGGAGGCCCCCCTCTATCTCCTAACACCCAGCCCCTTCCCGGGGCATGCTTTCCTTCATGCCCTTATTTGTGGGCGGGGATTGTGTGCACAAACCTATGGCGAATTTGAAACGCGTGTGTTAACGTTATAATTTTCAGAAAATCGAAATAAAATACTAACAAAGCATGCCCCGGGTCAAATTGCTAATTTTGCCATTCCTGGAGGCCCCCCTCTATCTCCTAACACCCAGCCCCTTCCCGGGGCATGCTTTCCTTCATGCCCTTATTTGTGGGCGGGGATTGTGTGCACAAACCTATGGCGAATTTGAAACGCGTGTGTTAACGTTATAATTTTCAGAAAATCGAAATAAAATACTAACAAAGCATGCCCCGGGTCAAATTGCTAATTTTGCCATTCCTGGAGGCCCCCCTCTATCTCCTAACACCCAGCCCCTTCCCGGGGCATGCTTTCCTTCATGCCCTTATTTGTGGGCGGGGATTGTGTGCACAAACCTATGGCGAATTTGAAACGCGTGTGTTAACGTTATAATTTTCAGAAAATCGAAATAAAATACTAACAAAGCATGCCCCGGGTCAAATTGCTAATTTTGCCATTCCTGGAGGCCCCCCTCTATCTCCTAACACCCAGCCCCTTCCCGGGGCATGCTTTCCTTCATGCCCTTATTTGTGGGCGGGGATTGTGTGCACAAACCTATGGCGAATTTGAAACGCGTGTGTTAACGTTATAATTTTCAGAAAATCGAAATAAAATACTAACAAAGCATGCCCCGGGTCAAATTGCTAATTTTGCCATTCCTGGAGGCCCCCCTCTATCTCCTAACACCCAGCCCCTTCCCGGGGCATGCTTTCCTTCATGCCCTTATTTGTGGGCGGGGATTGTGTGCACAAACCTATGGCGAATTTGAAACGCGTGTGTTAACGTTATAATTTTCAGAAAATCGAAATAAAATACTAACAAAGCATGCCCCGGGTCAAATTGCTAATTTTGCCATTCCTGGAGGCCCCCCTCTATCTCCTAACACCCAGCCCCTTCCCGGGGCATGCTTTCCTTCATGCCCTTATTTGTGGGCGGGGATTGTGTGCACAAACCTATGGCGAATTTGAAACGCGTGTGTTAACGTTATAATTTTCAGAAAATCGAAATAAAATACTAACAAAGCATGCCCCGGGTCAAATTGCTAATTTTGCCATTCCTGGAGGCCCCCCTCTATCTCCTAACACCCAGCCCCTTCCCAGGCCATGCTTTCCTTCATGCCCTTATTTGTGGGCGGGGATTGTGTGCACAAACCTATGGCGAATTTGAAACGCGTGTGTTAACGTTATAATTTTCAGAAAATCGAAATAAAATACTAACAAAGCATGCCCCGGGTCAAATTGCTAATTTTGCCATTCCTGGAGGCCCCCCTCTATCTCCTAACACCCAGCCCCTTCCCGGGGCATGCTTTCCTTCATGCCCTTATTTGTGGGCGGGGATTGTGTGCACAAACCTATGGCGAATTTGAAACGCGTGTGTTAACGTTATAATTTTCAGAAAATCGAAATAAAATACTAACAAAGCATGCCCCGCGTCAAATTGCTAATTTTGCCATTCCTGGAGGCCTCCCTCTATCTCCTAACACCCAGCCCCTTCCCGGGGCATGCTTTCCTTCATGCCCTTATTTGTGGGCGGGGATTGTGTGCACAAACCTATGGCGAATTTGAAACGCGTGTGTTAACGTTATAATTTTCAGAAAATCGAAATAAAATACTAACAAAGCATGCCCCGGGTCAAATTGCTAATTTTGCCATTCCTGGAGGCCCCCCTCTATCTCCTAACACCCAGCCCCTTCCCGGGGCATGCTTTCCTTCATGCCCTTATTTGTGGGCGGGGATTGTGTGCACAAACCTATGGCGAATTTGAAACGCGTGTGTTAACGTTATAATTTTCAGAAAATCGAAATAAAATACTAACAAAGCATGCCCCGGGTCAAATTGCTAATTTTGCCATTCCTGGAGGCCCCCCTCTATCTCCTAACACCCAGCCCCTTCCCGGGGCATGCTTTCCTTCATGCCCTTATTTGTGGGCGGAGATTGTGTGCACAAACCTATGGCGAATTTGAAACGCGTGTGTTAACGTTATAATTTTCAGAAAATCGAAATAAAATACTAACAAAGCATGCCCCGGGTCAAATTGCTAATTTTGCCATTCCTGGAGGCCCCCCTCTATCTCCTAACACCCAGCCCCTTCCCGGGGCATGCTTTCCTTCATGCCCTTATTTGTGGGCGGGGATTGTGTGCACAAACCTATGGCGAATTTGAAACGCGTGTGTTAACGTTATAATTTTCAGAAAATCGAAATAAAATACTAACAAAGCATGCCCCGGGTCAAATTGCTAATTTTGCCATTCCTGGAGGCCCCCCTCTATCTCCTAACACCCAGCCCCTTCCCGGGGCATGCTTTCCTTCATGCCCTTATTTGTGGGCGGGGATTGTGTGCACAAACCTATGGCGAATTTGAAACGCGTGTGTTAACGTTATAATTTTCAGAAAATCGAAATAAAATACTAACAAAGCATGCCCCGGGTCAAATTGCTAATTTTGCCATTCCTGGAGGCCCCCCTCTATCTCCTAACACCCAGCCCCTTCCCGGGGCATGCTTTCCTTCATGCCCTTATTTGTGGGCGGGGATTGTGTGCACAAACCTATGGCGAATTTGAAACGCGTGTGTTAACGTTATAATTTTCAGAAAATCGAAATAAAATACTAACAAAGCATGCCCCGGGTCAAATTGCTAATTTTGCCATTCCTGGAGGCCCCCCTCTATCTCCTAACACCCAGCCCCTTCCCGGGGCATGCTTTCCTTCATGCCCTTATTTGTGGGCGGGGATTGTGTGCACAAACCTATGGCGAATTTGAAACGCGTGTGTTAACGTTATAATTTTCAGAAAATCGAAATAAAATACTAACAAAGCATGCCCCGGGTCAAATTGCTAATTTTGCCATTCCTGGAGGCCCCCCTCTATCTCCTAACACCCAGCCCCTTCCCGGGGCATGCTTTCCTTCATGCCCTTATTTGTGGGCGGGGATTGTGTGCACAAACCTATGGCGAATTTGAAACGCGTGTGTTAACGTTATAATTTTCAGAAAATCGAAATAAAATACTAACAAAGCATGCCCCGGGTCAAATTGCTAATTTTGCCATTCCTGGAGGCCCCCCTCTATCTCCTAACACCCAGCCCCTTCCCGGGGCATGCTTTCCTTCATGCCCTTATTTGTGGGCGGGGATTGTGTGCACAAACCTATGGCGAATTTGAAACGCGTGTGTTAACGTTATAATTTTCAGAAAATCGAAATAAAATACTAACAAAGCATGCCCCGGGTCAAATTGCTAATTTTGCCATTCCTGGAGGCCCCCCTCTATCTCCTAACACCCAGCCCCTTCCCGGGGCATGCTTTCCTTCATGCCCTTATTTGTGGGCGGGGATTGTGTGCACAAACCTATGGCGAATTTGAAACGCGTGTGTTAACGTTATAATTTTCAGAAAATCGAAATAAAATACTAACAAAGCATGCCCCGGGTCAAATTGCTAATTTTGCCATTCCTGGAGGCCCCCCTCTATCTCCTAACACCCAGCCCCTTCCCGGGGCATGCTTTCCTTCATGCCCTTATTTGTGGGCGGGGATTGTGTGCACAAACCTATGGCGAATTTGAAACGCGTGTGTTAACGTTATAATTTTCAGAAAATCGAAATAAAATACTAACAAAGCATGCCCCGGGTCAAATTGCTAATTTTGCCATTCCTGGAGGCCCCCCTCTATCTCCTAACACCCAGCCCCTTCCCGGGGCATGCTTTCCTTCATGCCCTTATTTGTGGGCGGGGATTGTGTGCACAAACCTATGGCGAATTTGAAACGCGTGTGTTAACGTTATAATTTTCAGAAAATCGAAATAAAATACTAACAAAGCATGCCCCGGGTCAAATTGCTAATTTTGCCATTCCTGGAGGCCCCCCTCTATCTCCTAACACCCAGCCCCTTCCCGGGGCATGCTTTCCTTCATGCCCTTATTTGTGGGCGGGGATTGTGTGCACAAACCTATGGCGAATTTGAAACGCGTGTGTTAACGTTATAATTTTCAGAAAATCGAAATAAAATACTAACAAAGCATGCCCCGGGTCAAATTGCTAATTTTGCCATTCCTGGAGGCCCCCCTCTATCTCCTAACACCCAGCCCCTTCCCGGGGCATGCTTTCCTTCATGCCCTTATTTGTGGGCGGGGATTGTGTGCACAAACCTATGGCGAATTTGAAACGCGTGTGTTAACGTTATAATTTTCAGAAAATCGAAATAAAATACTAACAAAGCATGCCCCGGGTCAAATTGCTAATTTTGCCATTCCTGGAGGCCCCCCTCTATCTCCTAACACCCAGCCCCTTCCCGGGGCATGCTTTCCTTCATGCCCTTATTTGTGGGCGGGGATTGTGTGCACAAACCTATGGCGAATTTGAAACGCGTGTGTTAACGTTATAATTTTCAGAAAATCGAAATAAAATACTAACAAAGCATGCCCCGGGTCAAATTGCTAATTTTGCCATTCCTGGAGGCCCCCCTCTATCTCCTAACACCCAGCCCCTTCCCGGGGCATGCTTTCCTTCATGCCCTTATTTGTGGGCGGGGATTGTGTGCACAAACCTATGGCGAATTTGAAACGCGTGTGTTAACGTTATAATTTTCAGAAAATCGAAATAAAATACTAACAAAGCATGCCCCGGGTCAAATTGCTAATTTTGCCATTCCTGGAGGCCCCCCTCTATCTCCTAACACCCAGCCCCTTCCCGGGGCATGCTTTCCTTCATGCCCTTATTTGTGGGCGGGGATTGTGTGCACAAACCTATGGCGAATTTGAAACGCGTGTGTTAACGTTATAATTTTCAGAAAATCGAAATAAAATACTAACAAAGCATGCCCCGGGTCAAATTGCTAATTTTGCCATTCCTGGAGGCCCCCCTCTATCTCCTAACACCCAGCCCCTTCCCGGGGCATGCTTTCCTTCATGCCCTTATTTGTGGGCGGGGATTGTGTGCACAAACCTATGGCGAATTTGAAACGCGTGTGTTAACGTTATAATTTTCAGAAAATCGAAATAAAATACTAACAAAGCATGCCCCGGGTCAAATTGCTAATTTTGCCATTCCTGGAGGCCCCCCTCTATCTCCTAACACCCAGCCCCTTCCCGGGGCATGCTTTCCTTCATGCCCTTATTTGTGGGCGGGGATTGTGTGCACAAACCTATGGCGAATTTGAAACGCGTGTGTTAACGTTATAATTTTCAGAAAATCGAAATAAAATACTAACAAAGCATGCCCCGGGTCAAATTGCTAATTTTGCCATTCCTGGAGGCCCCCCTCTATCTCCTAACACCCAGCCCCTTCCCGGGGCATGCTTTCCTTCATGCCCTTATTTGTGGGCGGGGATTGTGTGCACAAACCTATGGCGAATTTGAAACGCGTGTGTTAACGTTATAATTTTCAGAAAATCGAAATAAAATACTAACAAAGCATGCCCCGGGTCAAATTGCTAATTTTGCCATTCCTGGAGGCCCCCCTCTATCTCCTAACACCCAGCCCCTTCCCGGGGCATGCTTTCCTTCATGCCCTTATTTGTGGGCGGGGATTGTGTGCACAAACCTATGGCGAATTTGAAACGCGTGTGTTAACGTTATAATTTTCAGAAAATCGAAATAAAATACTAACAAAGCATGCCCCGGGTCAAATTGCTAATTTTGCCATTCCTGGAGGCCCCCCTCTATCTCCTAACACCCAGCCCCTTCCCGGGGCATGCTTTCCTTCATGCCCTTATTTGTGGGCGGGGATTGTGTGCACAAACCTATGGCGAATTTGAAACGCGTGTGTTAACGTTATAATTTTCAGAAAATCGAAATAAAATACTAACAAAGCATGCCCCGGGTCAAATTGCTAATTTTGCCATTCCTGGAGGCCCCCCTCTATCTCCTAACACCCAGCCCCTTCCCGGGGCATGCTTTCCTTCATGCCCTTATTTGTGGGCGGGGATTGTGTGCACAAACCTATGGCGAATTTGAAACGCGTGTGTTAACGTTATAATTTTCAGAAAATCGAAATAAAATACTAACAAAGCATGCCCCGGGTCAAATTGCTAATTTTGCCATTCCTGGAGGCCCCCCTCTATCTCCTAACACCCAGCCCCTTCCCGGGGCATGCTTTCCTTCATGCCCTTATTTGTGGGCGGGGATTGTGTGCACAAACCTATGGCGAATTTGAAACGCGTGTGTTAACGTTATAATTTTCAGAAAATCGAAATAAAATACTAACAAAGCATGCCCCGGGTCAAATTGCTAATTTTGCCATTCCTGGAGGCCCCCCTCTATCTCCTAACACCCAGCCCCTTCCCGGGGCATGCTTTCCTTCATGCCCTTATTTGTGGGCGGGGATTGTGTGCACAAACCTATGGCGAATTTGAAACGCGTGTGTTAACGTTATAATTTTCAGAAAATCGAAATAAAATACTAACAAAGCATGCCCCGGGTCAAATTGCTAATTTTGCCATTCCTGGAGGCCCCCCTCTATCTCCTAACACCCAGCCCCTTCCCGGGGCATGCTTTCCTTCATGCCCTTATTTGTGGGCGGGGATTGTGTGCACAAACCTATGGCGAATTTGAAACGCGTGTGTTAACGTTATAATTTTCAGAAAATCGAAATAAAATACTAACAAAGCATGCCCCGGGTCAAATTGCTAATTTTGCCATTCCTGGAGGCCCCCCTCTATCTCCTAACACCCAGCCCCTTCCCGGGGCATGCTTTCCTTCATGCCCTTATTTGTGGGCGGGGATTGTGTGCACAAACCTATGGCGAATTTGAAACGCGTGTGTTAACGTTATAATTTTCAGAAAATCGAAATAAAATACTAACAAAGCATGCCCCGGGTCAAATTGCTAATTTTGCCATTCCTGGAGGCCCCCCTCTATCTCCTAACACCCAGCCCCTTCCCGGGGCATGCTTTCCTTCATGCCCTTATTTGTGGGCGGGGATTGTGTGCACAAACCTATGGCGAATTTGAAACGCGTGTGTTAACGTTATAATTTTCAGAAAATCGAAATAAAATACTAACAAAGCATGCCCCGGGTCAAATTGCTAATTTTGCCATTCCTGGAGGCCCCCCTCTATCTCCTAACACCCAGCCCCTTCCCGGGGCATGCTTTCCTTCATGCCCTTATTTGTGGGCGGGGATTGTGTGCACAAACCTATGGCGAATTTGAAACGCGTGTGTTAACGTTATAATTTTCAGAAAATCGAAATAAAATACTAACAAAGCATGCCCCGGGTCAAATTGCTAATTTTGCCATTCCTGGAGGCCCCCCTCTATCTCCTAACACCCAGCCCCTTCCCGGGGCATGCTTTCCTTCATGCCCTTATTTGTGGGCGGGGATTGTGTGCACAAACCTATGGCGAATTTGAAACGCGTGTGTTAACGTTATAATTTTCAGAAAATCGAAATAAAATACTAACAAAGCATGCCCCGGGTCAAATTGCTAATTTTGCCATTCCTGGAGGCCCCCCTCTATCTCCTAACACCCAGCCCCTTCCCGGGGCATGCTTTCCTTCATGCCCTTATTTGTGGGCGGGGATTGTGTGCACAAACCTATGGCGAATTTGAAACGCGTGTGTTAACGTTATAATTTTCAGAAAATCGAAATAAAATACTAACAAAGCATGCCCCGGGTCAAATTGCTAATTTTGCCATTCCTGGAGGCCCCCCTCTATCTCCTAACACCCAGCCCCTTCCCGGGGCATGCTTTCCTTCATGCCCTTATTTGTGGGCGGGGATTGTGTGCACAAACCTATGGCGAATTTGAAACGCGTGTGTTAACGTTATAATTTTCAGAAAATCGAAATAAAATACTAACAAAGCATGCCCCGGGTCAAATTGCTAATTTTGCCATTCCTGGAGGCCCCCCTCTATCTCCTAACACCCAGCCCCTTCCCGGGGCATGCTTTCCTTCATGCCCTTATTTGTGGGCGGGGATTGTGTGCACAAACCTATGGCGAATTTGAAACGCGTGTGTTAACGTTATAATTTTCAGAAAATCGAAATAAAATACTAACAAAGCATGCCCCGGGTCAAATTGCTAATTTTGCCATTCCTGGAGGCCCCCCTCTATCTCCTAACACCCAGCCCCTTCCCGGGGCATGCTTTCCTTCATGCCCTTATTTGTGGGCGGGGATTGTGTGCACAAACCTATGGCGAATTTGAAACGCGTGTGTTAACGTTATAATTTTCAGAAAATCGAAATAAAATACTAACAAAGCATGCCCCGGGTCAAATTGCTAATTTTGCCATTCCTGGAGGCCCCCCTCTATCTCCTAACACCCAGCCCCTTCCCGGGGCATGCTTTCCTTCATGCCCTTATTTGTGGGCGGGGATTGTGTGCACAAACCTATGGCGAATTTGAAACGCGTGTGTTAACGTTATAATTTTCAGAAAATCGAAATAAAATACTAACAAAGCATGCCCCGGGTCAAATTGCTAATTTTGCCATTCCTGGAGGCCCCCCTCTATCTCCTAACACCCAGCCCCTTCCCGGGGCATGCTTTCCTTCATGCCCTTATTTGTGGGCGGGGATTGTGTGCACAAACCTATGGCGAATTTGAAACGCGTGTGTTAACGTTATAATTTTCAGAAAATCGAAATAAAATACTAACAAAGCATGCCCCGGGTCAAATTGCTAATTTTGCCATTCCTGGAGGCCCCCCTCTATCTCCTAACACCCAGCCCCTTCCCGGGGCATGCTTTCCTTCATGCCCTTATTTGTGGGCGGGGATTGTGTGCACAAACCTATGGCGAATTTGAAACGCGTGTGTTAACGTTATAATTTTCAGAAAATCGAAATAAAATACTAACAAAGCATGCCCCGGGTCAAATTGCTAATTTTGCCATTCCTGGAGGCCCCCCTCTATCTCCTAACACCCAGCCCCTTCCCGGGGCATGCTTTCCTTCATGCCCTTATTTGTGGGCGGGGATTGTGTGCACAAACCTATGGCGAATTTGAAACGCGTGTGTTAACGTTATAATTTTCAGAAAATCGAAATAAAATACTAACAAAGCATGCCCCGGGTCAAATTGCTAATTTTGCCATTCCTGGAGGCCCCCCTCTATCTCCTAACACCCAGCCCCTTCCCGGGGCATGCTTTCCTTCATGCCCTTATTTGTGGGCGGGGATTGTGTGCACAAACCTATGGCGAATTTGAAACGCGTGTGTTAACGTTATAATTTTCAGAAAATCGAAATAAAATACTAACAAAGCATGCCCCGGGTCAAATTGCTAATTTTGCCATTCCTGGAGGCCCCCCTCTATCTCCTAACACCCAGCCCCTTCCCGGGGCATGCTTTCCTTCATGCCCTTATTTGTGGGCGGGGATTGTGTGCACAAACCTATGGCGAATTTGAAACGCGTGTGTTAACGTTATAATTTTCAGAAAATCGAAATAAAATACTAACAAAGCATGCCCCGGGTCAAATTGCTAATTTTGCCATTCCTGGAGGCCCCCCTCTATCTCCTAACACCCAGCCCCTTCCCGGGGCATGCTTTCCTTCATGCCCTTATTTGTGGGCGGGGATTGTGTGCACAAACCTATGGCGAATTTGAAACGCGTGTGTTAACGTTATAATTTTCAGAAAATCGAAATAAAATACTAACAAAGCATGCCCCGGGTCAAATTGCTAATTTTGCCATTCCTGGAGGCCCCCCTCTATCTCCTAACACCCAGCCCCTTCCCGGGGCATGCTTTCCTTCATGCCCTTATTTGTGGGCGGGGATTGTGTGCACAAACCTATGGCGAATTTGAAACGCGTGTGTTAACGTTATAATTTTCAGAAAATCGAAATAAAATACTAACAAAGCATGCCCCGGGTCAAATTGCTAATTTTGCCATTCCTGGAGGCCCCCCTCTATCTCCTAACACCCAGCCCCTTCCCGGGGCATGCTTTCCTTCATGCCCTTATTTGTGGGCGGGGATTGTGTGCACAAACCTATGGCGAATTTGAAACGCGTGTGTTAACGTTATAATTTTCAGAAAATCGAAATAAAATACTAACAAAGCATGCCCCGGGTCAAATTGCTAATTTTGCCATTCCTGGAGGCCCCCCTCTATCTCCTAACACCCAGCCCCTTCCCGGGGCATGCTTTCCTTCATGCCCTTATTTGTGGGCGGGGATTGTGTGCACAAACCTATGGCGAATTTGAAACGCGTGTGTTAACGTTATAATTTTCAGAAAATCGAAATAAAATACTAACAAAGCATGCCCCGGGTCAAATTGCTAATTTTGCCATTCCTGGAGGCCCCCCTCTATCTCCTAACACCCAGCCCCTTCCCGGGGCATGCTTTCCTTCATGCCCTTATTTGTGGGCGGGGATTGTGTGCACAAACCTATGGCGAATTTGAAACGCGTGTGTTAACGTTATAATTTTCAGAAAATCGAAATAAAATACTAACAAAGCATGCCCCGGGTCAAATTGCTAATTTTGCCATTCCTGGAGGCCCCCCTCTATCTCCTAACACCCAGCCCCTTCCCGGGGCATGCTTTCCTTCATGCCCTTATTTGTGGGCGGGGATTGTGTGCACAAACCTATGGCGAATTTGAAACGCGTGTGTTAACGTTATAATTTTCAGAAAATCGAAATAAAATACTAACAAAGCATGCCCCGGGTCAAATTGCTAATTTTGCCATTCCTGGAGGCCCCCCTCTATCTCCTAACACCCAGCCCCTTCCCGGGGCATGCTTTCCTTCATGCCCTTATTTGTGGGCGGGGATTGTGTGCACAAACCTATGGCGAATTTGAAACGCGTGTGTTAACGTTATAATTTTCAGAAAATCGAAATAAAATACTAACAAAGCATGCCCCGGGTCAAATTGCTAATTTTGCCATTCCTGGAGGCCCCCCTCTATCTCCTAACACCCAGCCCCTTCCCGGGGCATGCTTTCCTTCATGCCCTTATTTGTGGGCGGGGATTGTGTGCACAAACCTATGGCGAATTTGAAACGCGTGTGTTAACGTTATAATTTTCAGAAAATCGAAATAAAATACTAACAAAGCATGCCCCGGGTCAAATTGCTAATTTTGCCATTCCTGGAGGCCCCCCTCTATCTCCTAACACCCAGCCCCTTCCCGGGGCATGCTTTCCTTCATGCCCTTATTTGTGGGCGGGGATTGTGTGCACAAACCTATGGCGAATTTGAAACGCGTGTGTTAACGTTATAATTTTCAGAAAATCGAAATAAAATACTAACAAAGCATGCCCCGGGTCAAATTGCTAATTTTGCCATTCCTGGAGGCCCCCCTCTATCTCCTAACACCCAGCCCCTTCCCGGGGCATGCTTTCCTTCATGCCCTTATTTGTGGGCGGGGATTGTGTGCACAAACCTATGGCGAATTTGAAACGCGTGTGTTAACGTTATAATTTTCAGAAAATCGAAATAAAATACTAACAAAGCATGCCCCGGGTCAAATTGCTAATTTTGCCATTCCTGGAGGCCCCCCTCTATCTCCTAACACCCAGCCCCTTCCCGGGGCATGCTTTCCTTCATGCCCTTATTTGTGGGCGGGGATTGTGTGCACAAACCTATGGCGAATTTGAAACGCGTGTGTTAACGTTATAATTTTCAGAAAATCGAAATAAAATACTAACAAAGCATGCCCCGGGTCAAATTGCTAATTTTGCCATTCCTGGAGGCCCCCCTCTATCTCCTAACACCCAGCCCCTTCCCGGGGCATGCTTTCCTTCATGCCCTTATTTGTGGGCGGGGATTGTGTGCACAAACCTATGGCGAATTTGAAACGCGTGTGTTAACGTTATAATTTTCAGAAAATCGAAATAAAATACTAACAAAGCATGCCCCGGGTCAAATTGCTAATTTTGCCATTCCTGGAGGCCCCCCTCTATCTCCTAACACCCAGCCCCTTCCCGGGGCATGCTTTCCTTCATGCCCTTATTTGTGGGCGGGGATTGTGTGCACAAACCTATGGCGAATTTGAAACGCGTGTGTTAACGTTATAATTTTCAGAAAATCGAAATAAAATACTAACAAAGCATGCCCCGGGTCAAATTGCTAATTTTGCCATTCCTGGAGGCCCCCCTCTATCTCCTAACACCCAGCCCCTTCCCGGGGCATGCTTTCCTTCATGCCCTTATTTGTGGGCGGGGATTGTGTGCACAAACCTATGGCGAATTTGAAACGCGTGTGTTAACGTTATAATTTTCAGAAAATCGAAATAAAATACTAACAAAGCATGCCCCGGGTCAAATTGCTAATTTTGCCATTCCTGGAGGCCCCCCTCTATCTCCTAACACCCAGCCCCTTCCCGGGGCATGCTTTCCTTCATGCCCTTATTTGTGGGCGGGGATTGTGTGCACAAACCTATGGCGAATTTGAAACGCGTGTGTTAACGTTATAATTTTCAGAAAATCGAAATAAAATACTAACAAAGCATGCCCCGGGTCAAATTGCTAATTTTGCCATTCCTGGAGGCCCCCCTCTATCTCCTAACACCCAGCCCCTTCCCGGGGCATGCTTTCCTTCATGCCCTTATTTGTGGGCGGGGATTGTGTGCACAAACCTATGGCGAATTTGAAACGCGTGTGTTAACGTTATAATTTTCAGAAAATCGAAATAAAATACTAACAAAGCATGCCCCGGGTCAAATTGCTAATTTTGCCATTCCTGGAGGCCCCCCTCTATCTCCTAACACCCAGCCCCTTCCCGGGGCATGCTTTCCTTCATGCCCTTATTTGTGGGCGGGGATTGTGTGCACAAACCTATGGCGAATTTGAAACGCGTGTGTTAACGTTATAATTTTCAGAAAATCGAAATAAAATACTAACAAAGCATGCCCCGGGTCAAATTGCTAATTTTGCCATTCCTGGAGGCCCCCCTCTATCTCCTAACACCCAGCCCCTTCCCGGGGCATGCTTTCCTTCATGCCCTTATTTGTGGGCGGGGATTGTGTGCACAAACCTATGGCGAATTTGAAACGCGTGTGTTAACGTTATAATTTTCAGAAAATCGAAATAAAATACTAACAAAGCATGCCCCGGGTCAAATTGCTAATTTTGCCATTCCTGGAGGCCCCCCTCTATCTCCTAACACCCAGCCCCTTCCCGGGGCATGCTTTCCTTCATGCCCTTATTTGTGGGCGGGGATTGTGTGCACAAACCTATGGCGAATTTGAAACGCGTGTGTTAACGTTATAATTTTCAGAAAATCGAAATAAAATACTAACAAAGCATGCCCCGGGTCAAATTGCTAATTTTGCCATTCCTGGAGGCCCCCCTCTATCTCCTAACACCCAGCCCCTTCCCGGGGCATGCTTTCCTTCATGCCCTTATTTGTGGGCGGGGATTGTGTGCACAAACCTATGGCGAATTTGAAACGCGTGTGTTAACGTTATAATTTTCAGAAAATCGAAATAAAATACTAACAAAGCATGCCCCGGGTCAAATTGCTAATTTTGCCATTCCTGGAGGCCCCCCTCTATCTCCTAACACCCAGCCCCTTCCCGGGGCATGCTTTCCTTCATGCCCTTATTTGTGGGCGGGGATTGTGTGCACAAACCTATGGCGAATTTGAAACGCGTGTGTTAACGTTATAATTTTCAGAAAATCGAAATAAAATACTAACAAAGCATGCCCCGGGTCAAATTGCTAATTTTGCCATTCCTGGAGGCCCCCCTCTATCTCCTAACACCCAGCCCCTTCCCGGGGCATGCTTTCCTTCATGCCCTTATTTGTGGGCGGGGATTGTGTGCACAAACCTATGGCGAATTTGAAACGCGTGTGTTAACGTTATAATTTTCAGAAAATCGAAATAAAATACTAACAAAGCATGCCCCGGGTCAAATTGCTAATTTTGCCATTCCTGGAGGCCCCCCTCTATCTCCTAACACCCAGCCCCTTCCCGGGGCATGCTTTCCTTCATGCCCTTATTTGTGGGCGGGGATTGTGTGCACAAACCTATGGCGAATTTGAAACGCGTGTGTTAACGTTATAATTTTCAGAAAATCGAAATAAAATACTAACAAAGCATGCCCCGGGTCAAATTGCTAATTTTGCCATTCCTGGAGGCCCCCCTCTATCTCCTAACACCCAGCCCCTTCCCGGGGCATGCTTTCCTTCATGCCCTTATTTGTGGGCGGGGATTGTGTGCACAAACCTATGGCGAATTTGAAACGCGTGTGTTAACGTTATAATTTTCAGAAAATCGAAATAAAATACTAACAAAGCATGCCCCGGGTCAAATTGCTAATTTTGCCATTCCTGGAGGCCCCCCTCTATCTCCTAACACCCAGCCCCTTCCCGGGGCATGCTTTCCTTCATGCCCTTATTTGTGGGCGGGGATTGTGTGCACAAACCTATGGCGAATTTGAAACGCGTGTGTTAACGTTATAATTTTCAGAAAATCGAAATAAAATACTAACAAAGCATGCCCCGGGTCAAATTGCTAATTTTGCCATTCCTGGAGGCCCCCCTCTATCTCCTAACACCCAGCCCCTTCCCGGGGCATGCTTTCCTTCATGCCCTTATTTGTGGGCGGGGATTGTGTGCACAAACCTATGGCGAATTTGAAACGCGTGTGTTAACGTTATAATTTTCAGAAAATCGAAATAAAATACTAACAAAGCATGCCCCGGGTCAAATTGCTAATTTTGCCATTCCTGGAGGCCCCCCTCTATCTCCTAACACCCAGCCCCTTCCCGGGGCATGCTTTCCTTCATGCCCTTATTTGTGGGCGGGGATTGTGTGCACAAACCTATGGCGAATTTGAAACGCGTGTGTTAACGTTATAATTTTCAGAAAATCGAAATAAAATACTAACAAAGCATGCCCCGGGTCAAATTGCTAATTTTGCCATTCCTGGAGGCCCCCCTCTATCTCCTAACACCCAGCCCCTTCCCGGGGCATGCTTTCCTTCATGCCCTTATTTGTGGGCGGGGATTGTGTGCACAAACCTATGGCGAATTTGAAACGCGTGTGTTAACGTTATAATTTTCAGAAAATCGAAATAAAATACTAACAAAGCATGCCCCGGGTCAAATTGCTAATTTTGCCATTCCTGGAGGCCCCCCTCTATCTCCTAACACCCAGCCCCTTCCCGGGGCATGCTTTCCTTCATGCCCTTATTTGTGGGCGGGGATTGTGTGCACAAACCTATGGCGAATTTGAAACGCGTGTGTTAACGTTATAATTTTCAGAAAATCGAAATAAAATACTAACAAAGCATGCCCCGGGTCAAATTGCTAATTTTGCCATTCCTGGAGGCCCCCCTCTATCTCCTAACACCCAGCCCCTTCCCGGGGCATGCTTTCCTTCATGCCCTTATTTGTGGGCGGGGATTGTGTGCACAAACCTATGGCGAATTTGAAACGCGTGTGTTAACGTTATAATTTTCAGAAAATCGAAATAAAATACTAACAAAGCATGCCCCGGGTCAAATTGCTAATTTTGCCATTCCTGGAGGCCCCCCTCTATCTCCTAACACCCAGCCCCTTCCCGGGGCATGCTTTCCTTCATGCCCTTATTTGTGGGCGGGGATTGTGTGCACAAACCTATGGCGAATTTGAAACGCGTGTGTTAACGTTATAATGTTCAGAAAATCGAAATAAAATACTAACAAAGCATGCCCCGGGTCAAATTGCTCATTTTGCCATTCCTGGAGGCCCCCCTCTATCTCCTAACACCCAGCCCCTTCCCGGGGCATGCTTTCCTTCATGCCCTTATTTGTGGGCGGGGATTGTGTGCACAAACCTATGGCGAATTTGAAACGCGTGTGTTAACGTTATAATTTTCAGAAAATCGAAATAAAATACTAACAAAGCATGCCCCGGGTCAAATTGCTAATTTTGCCATTCCTGGAGGCCCCCCTCTATCTCCTAACACCCAGCCCCTTCCCGGGGCATGCTTTCCTTCATGCCCTTATTTGTGGGCGGGGATTGTGTGCATAAGAAATATGTAAAGGGAAAGAAGTGTGCATAAGCAATATGTAAAGGGAAAGAAGTGTGCATAAGAAATATGTAAAGGGAAATAAGTGTGCATAAGAAATATGTAAAGGGAAAGAAGTGTGCATAAGAAATATGTAAAGAGAAAGAAGTGTGCATAAGAAATATGTAAAGGGAAAGAAGTGTGCATAAGAAATATGTAAAGGGAAAGAAGTGTGCATAAGAAATATGTAAAGGGAAAGAAGTGTGCATAAGAAATATGTAAAGGGAAAGAAGTGTGCATAAGAAATATGTAAAGGGAAAGAAGTGTGCATAAGAAATATGTAAAGGGAAAGAAGTGTGCATAAGAAATATGTAAAGGGAAAGAAGTGTGCATAAGAAATATGTAAAGGGAAAGAAGTGTGCATAAGAAATATGTAAAGGGAAAGAAGTGTGCATAAGAAATATGTAAAGGGAAAGAAGTGTGCATAAGAAATATGTAAAGGGAAAGAAGTGTGCATAAGAAATATGTAAAGGGAAAGAAGTGTGCATAAGAAATATGTAAAGGGAAAGAAGTGTGCATAAGAAATATGTAAAGGGAAAGAAGTGTGCATAAGAAATATGTAAAGGGAAAGAAGTGTGCATAAGAAATATGTAAAGGGAAAGAAGTGTGCATAAGAAATATGTAAAGGGAAAGAAGTGTGCATAAGAAATATGTAAAGGGAAAGAAGTGTGCATAAGAAATATGTAAAGGGAAAGAAGTGTGCATAAGAAATATGTAAAGGGAAAGAAGTGTGCATAAGAAATATGTAAAGGGAAAGAAGTGTGCATAAGAAATATGTAAAGGGAAAGAAGTGTGCATAAGAAATATGTAAAGGGAAAGAAGTGTGCATAAGAAATATGTAAAGGGAAAGAAGTGTGCATAAGAAATATGTAAAGGGAAAGAAGTGTGCATAAGAAATATGTAAAGGGAAAGAAGTGTGTATAAGAAATATGTAAAGGGAAAGAAGTGTGCATAAGAAATATGTAAAGGGAAAGAAGTGTGCATAATAAATATGTAAAGGGAAAGAAGTGTGCATAAGAAATATGTAAAGGGAAAGAAGTGTGCATAAGAAATATGTAATGGGAAAGAAGTGTGCATAAGAAATATGTAAAGGGAAAGAAGTGTGCATAAGAAATATGTAAAGGGAAAGAAGTGTGCATAAGAAATATGTAAAGGGAAAGAAGTGTGCATAAGAAATATGTAAAGGGAAAGAAGTGTGCATAAGAAATATGTAAAGGGAAAGAAGTGTGCATAAGAAATATGTAAAGGGAAAGAAGTGTGCATAAGAAATATGTAAAGGGAAAGAAGTGTGCATAAGAAATATGTAAAGGGAAAGAAGTGTGCATAAGAAATATGTAAAGGGAAAGAAGTGTGCATAAGAAATATGTAAAGGGAAAGAAGTGTGCATAAGAAATATGTAAAGGGAAAGAAGTGTGCATAAGAAATATGTAAAGGGAAAGAAGTGTGCATAAGAAATATGTAAAGGGAAAGAAGTGTGCATAAGAAATATGTAAAGGGAAAGAAGTGTGCATAAGAAATATGTAAAGGGAAAGAAGTGTGCATAAGAAATATGTAAAGGGAAAGAAGTGTGCATAAGAAATATGTAAAGGGAAAGAAGTGTGCATAAGAAATATGTAAAGGGAAAGAAGTGTGCATAAGAAATATGTAAAGGGAAAGAAGTGTGCATAAGAAATATGTAAAGGGAAAGAAGTGTGCATAAGAAATATGTAAAGGGAAAGAAGTGTGCATAAGAAATATGTAAAGGGAAAGAAGTGTGCATAAGAAATATGTAAAGGGAAAGAAGTGTGCATAAGAAATATGTAAAGGGAAAGAAGTGTGCATAATAAATATGTAAAGGGAAAGAAGTGTGCATAAGAAATATGTAAAGGGAAAGAAGTGTGCATAAGAAATATGTAAAGGGAAAGAAGTGTGCATAAGAAATATGTAAAGGGAAAGAAGTGTGCATAAGAAATATGTAAAGGGAAAGAAGTGTGCATAAGAAATATGTAAAGGGAAAGAAGTGTGCATAAGAAATATGTAAAGGGAAAGAAGTGTGCATAAGAAATATGTAAAGGGAAAGAAGTGTGCATAAGAAATATGTAAAGGGAAAGAAGTGTGCATAAGAAATATGTAAAGGGAAAGAAGTGTGCATAAGAAATATGTAAAGGGAAAGAAGTGTGCATAAGAAATATGTTAAGGGAAAGAAGTGTGCATAAGAAATATGTAAAGGGAAAGAAGTGTGCATAAGAAATATGTAAAGGGAAAGAAGTGTGCATGAGAAATATGTAAAGGGAAAGAAGTGTGCATAAGAAATATGTAAAGGGAAAGAAGTGTGCATAAGAAATATGTAAAGGGAAAGAAGTGTGCATAAGAAATATGTAAAGGGAAAGAAGTGTGCATAAGAAATATGTAAAGGGAAAGAAGTGTGCATAAGAAATATGTAAAGGGAAAGAAGTGTGCATAAGAAATATGTAAAGGGAAAGAAGTGTGCATAAGAAATATGTAAAGGGAAAGAAGTGTGCATAAGAAATATGTAAAGGGAAAGAAGTGTGCATAAGAAATATGTAAAGGGAAAGAAGTGTGCATAAGAAATATGTAAAGGGAAAGAAGTGTGCATAAGAAATATGTAAAGGGAAAGAAGTGTGCATAAGAAATATGTAAAGGGAAAGAAGTGTGCATAAGAAATATGTAAAGGGAAAGAAGTGTGCATAAGAAATATGTAAAGGGAAAGAAGTGTGCATAAGAAATATGTAAAGGGAATGAAGTGTGCATAAGAAATATGTAAAGGGAAAGAAGTGTGCATAAGAAATAAACACATGATGTGGGAACAAGCCCTCGAGTTAAATATGTAAAGGGAAAGAAGTGTGCATAAGAAATATGTAAAGGGAAAGAAGTGTGCATAAGAAATATGTAAAGGGAAAGAAGTGTGCATAAGAAATATGTAAAGGGAAAGAAGTGTGCATAAGAAATATGTAAAGGGAAAGAAGTGTGCATAAGAAATATGTAAAGGGAAAGAAGTGTGCATAAGAAATATGTAAAGGAAAAGAAGTGTGCATAAGAAATATGTAAAGGGAAAGAAGTATGCATAAGAAATATGTAAAGGGAAAGAAGTGTGCATAAGAAATATGTAAAGGGAAAGAAGTGTGCATAAGAAATATGTAAAGGGAAAGAAGTGTGCATAAGAAATATGTAAAGGGAAAGAAGTGTGCATAAGAAATATGTAAAGGGAAAGAAGTGTGCATAAGAAATAAACACATGATGTGGGAACAAGCCCTCGAGTTAAATATGTAAAGGGAAAGAAGTGTGCATAAGAAATATGTAAAGGGAAATAAGTGTGCATAAGAAATATGTAAAGGGAAAGAAGTGTGCATAAGAAATATGTAAAGGGAAAGAAGTGTGCATAAGAAATATGTAAAGGGAAAGAAGTGTGCATAAGAAATATGTAAAGGGAAAGAAGTGTGCATAAGAAATATGTAAAGGGAAAGAAGTGTGCATAAGAAATATGTAAAGGGAAAGAAGTGTGCATAAGAAATATGTAAAGGGAAAGAAGTGTGCATAAGAAATATGTAAAGGGAAAGAAGTGTGCATAAGAAATATGTAAAGGGAAAGAAGTGTGCATAAGAAATAAACACATGATGTGGGAACAAGCCCTCGAGTTAAATATGTAAAGGGAAAGAAGAAGTGTGCATAAGAAATATGTAAAGGGAAAGAAGTGTGCATAAGAAATATGTAAAGGGAAAGAAGTGTGCATAAGAAATATGTAAAGGGAAAGAAGTGTGCATAAGAAATATGTAAAGGGAAAGAAGTGTGCATAAGAAATATGTAAAGGGAAAGAAGTGTGCATAAGAAATATGTAAAGGGAAAGAAGTGTGCATAAGAAATAAACACATGATGTGGGAACAAGCCCTCGAGTTAAATATGTAAAGGGAAAGAAGTGTGCATAAGAAAAATGTAAAGGGAAATAAGTGTGCATAAGAAATATGTAAAGGGAAAGAAGTGTGCATAAGAAATATGTAAAGGGAAAGAAGTGTGCATAAGAAATATGTAAAGGGAAAGAAGTGTGCATAAGAAATATGTAAAGGGAAAGAAGTGTGCATAAGAAATATGTAAAGGGAAAGAAGTGTGCATAAGAAATATGTAAAGGGAAAGAAGTGTGCATAAGAAATATGTAAAGGGAAAGAAGTGTGCATAAGAAATAAACACATGATGTGGGAACAAGCCCTCGAGTTAAATATGTAAAGGGAAAGAAGTGTGCATAAGAAATATGTAAAGGGAAATAAGTGTGCATAAGAAATATGTAAAGGGAAAGAAGTGTGCATAAGAAATAAACACATGATGTGGGAACAATCCCTCGAGTTAAATATGTAAAGGGAAAGAAGTGTGCATAAGAAATATGTAAAGGGAAAGAAGTGTGCATAAGAAATATGTAAAGGGAAAGAAGTGTGCATAAGAAATATGTAAAGGGAAAGAAGTGTGCATAAGAAATATGTAAAGGGAAAGAAGTGTGCATAAGAAATATGTAAAGGGAAAGAAGTGTGCATAAGAAATATGTAAAGGGAAAGAAGTGTGCATAAGAAATATGTAAAGGGAAAGAAGTGTGCATAAGAAATATGTAAAGGGAAAGAAGTGTGCATAAGAAATATGTAAAGGGAAAGAAGTATGCATAAGAAATATGTAAAGGGAAAGAAGTGTGCATAAGAAATATGTAAAGGGAAAGAAGTGTGCATAAGAAATATGTAAAGGGAAAGAAGTGTGCATAAGAAATATGTAAAGGGAAAGAAGTGTGCATAAGAAATATGTAAAGGGAAAGAAGTGTGCATAAGAAATATGTAAAGGGAAAGAAGTGTGCATAAGAAATATGTAAAGGGAAAGAAGTGTGCATAAGAAATATGTAAAGGGAAAGAAGTGTGCATAAGAAATATGTAAAGGGAAAGAAGTGTGCATAAGAAATATGTAAAGGGAAAGAAGTGTGCATAAGAAATATGTAAAGGGAAAGAAGTGTGCATAAGAAATATGTAAAGGGAAAGAAGTGTGCATAAGAAATAAACACATGATGTCGGGACAAGCCCTCGAGTTAAATATGTAAAGGGAAAGAAGTGTGCATAAGAAATAATATAGGGAAAGAAGTGTGCATAAGAAATATGTAAAGGGAAAGAAGTGTGCATAAGAAATATGTAAAGGGAAAGAAGTGTGCATAAGAAATATGTAAAGGGAAAGAAGTGTGCATAAGAAATATGTAAAGGGAAAGAAGTGTGCATAAGAAATATGTAAAGGGAAAGAAGTGTGCATAAGAAATATGTAAAGGGAAAGAAGTGTGCATAAGAAATATGTAAAGGGAAAGAAGTGTGCATAAGAAATATGTAAAGGGAAAGAAGTGTGCATAAGAAATATGTAAAGGGAAAGAAGTGTGCATAAGAAATATGTAAAGGGAAAGAAGTGTGCATAAGAAATATGTAAAGGGAAAGAAGTGTGAATAAGAAATATGTAAAGGGAAAGAAGTGTGCATAAGAAATATGTAAAGGGAAAGAAGTGTGCATAAGAAATATGTAAAGGGAAAGAAGTGTGCATAAGAAATAATAAAGGGAAAGAAGTGTGCATAAGAAATATGTAAAGGGAAAGAAGTGTGCATAAGAAATATGTAAAGGGAAAGAAGTGTGCATAAGAAATATGTAAAGGGAAAGAAGTGTGCATAAGAACTATGTAAAGGGAAAGAAGTGTGCATAAGAAATATGTAAAGGAAAAGAAGTGTGCATAAGAAATAATAAAGGGAAAGAAGTGTGCATAAGAAATATGTAAAGGGAAATAAGTGTGCATAAGAAATATGTAAAGGGAAAGAAGTGTGCATAAGAAATATGTAAAGGGAAAGAAGTGTGCATAAGAAATATGTAAAGGGAAAGAAGTGTGCATAAGAAATATGTAAAGGGAAAGAAGTGTGCATAAGAAATATGTAAAGGGAAAGAAGTGTGCATAAGAAATATGTAAAGGGAAAGAAGTGTGCATAAGAAATATGTAAAGGGAAAGAAGTGTGCATAAGAAATAAACACATGATGTGGGAACAAGCCCTCGAGTTAAATATGTAAAGGGAAAGAAGTGTGCATAAGAAATATGTAAAGGGAAATAAGTGTGCATAAGAAATATGTAAAGGGAAAGAAGTGTGCATAAGAAATAAACACATGATGTGGGAACAAGCCCTCGAGTTAAATATGTAAAGGGAAAGAAGTGTGCATAAGAAATATGTAAAGGGAAAGAAGTGTGCATAAGAAATATGTAAAGGGAAAGAAGTGTGCATAAGAAATATGTAAAGGGAAAGAAGTGTGCATAAGAAATATGTAAAGGGAAAGAAGTGTGCATAAGAAATATGTAAAGGGAAAGAAGTGTGCATAAGAAATATGTAAAGGGAAAGAAGTGTGCATAAGAAATATGTAAAGGGAAAGAAGTGTGCATAAGAAATATGTAAAGGGAAAGAAGTGTGCATAAGAAATATGTAAAGGGAAAGAAGTGTGCATAAGAAATATGTAAAGGGAAAGAAGTGTGCATAAGAAATATGTAAAGGGAAAGAAGTGTGCATAAGAAATATGTAAAGGGAAAGAAGTGTGCATAAGAAATATGTAAAGGGAAAGAAGTGTGCATAAGAAATATGTAAAGGGAAAGAAGTGTGCATAAGAAATATGTAAAGGGAAAGAAGTGTGCATAAGAAATATGTAAAGGGAAAGAAGTGTGCATAAGAAATATGTAAAGGGAAAGAAGTGTGCATAAGAAATATGTAAAGGGAAAGAAGTGTGCATAAGAAATATGTAAAGGGAAAGAAGTGTGCATAAGAAATATGTAAAGGGAAAGAAGTGTGCATAAGAAATAAACACATGATGTCGGGACAAGCCCTCGAGTTAAATATGTAAAGGGAAGGAAGTGTGCATAAGAAATAATAAAGGGAAAGAAGTGTGCATAAGAAATATGTAAAGGGAAAGAAGTGTGCATAAGAAATATGTAAAGGGAAAGAAGTGTGCATAAGAAATATGTAAAGGGAAAGAAGTGTGCATAAGAAATATGTAAAGGGAAAGAAGTGTGCATAAGAAATATGTAAAGGGAAAGAAGTGTGCATAAGAAATATGTAAAGGGAAAGAAGTGTGCATAAGAAATATGTAGAGGGAAAGAAGTGTGCATAAGAAATATGTAAAGGGAAAGAAGTGTGCATAAGAAATATGTAAAGGGAAAGAAGTGTGCATAAGAAATATGTAAAGGGAAAGAAGTGTGCATAAGAAATATGTAAAGGGAAAGAAGTGTGCATAAGAAATATGTAAAGGGAAAGAAGTGTGCATAAGAAATATGTAAAGGGAAAGAAGTGTGCATAAGAAATATGTAAAGGGAAAGAAGTGTGCATAAGAAATAATAAAGGGAAAGAAGTGTGCATAAGAAATATGTAAAGGGAAAGAAGTGTGCATAAGAAATATGTAAAGGGAAAGAAGTGTGCATAAGAAATAAACACATGATGTGGGAACAAGCCCTCGAGTTAAAAATGTAAAGGGAAAGAAGTGTGCATAAGAAATATGTAAAGGGAAAGAAGTGTGCATAAGAAATATGTAAAGGGAAAGAAGTGTGCATAAGAAATATGTAAAGGGAAAGAAGTGTGCATAAGAAATATGTAAAGGGAAAGAAGTGTGCATAAGAAATATGTAAAGGGAAAGAAGTGTGCATAAGAAATATGTAAAGGGAAAGAAGTGTGCATAAGAAATATGTAAAGGGAAAGAAGTGTGCATAAGAAATATGTAAAGGGAAAGAAGTGTGCATAAGAAATATGTAAAGGGAAAGAAGTGTGCATAAGAAATATGTAAAGGGAAAGAAGTGTGCATAAGAAATATGTAAAGGGAAAGAAGTGTGCATAAGAAATATGTAAAGGGAAAGAAGTGTGCATAAGAAATATGTAAAGGGAAAGAAGTGTGCATAAGAAATATGTAAAGGGAAAGAAGTGTGCATAAGAAATATGTAAAGGGAAAGAAGTGTGCATAAGAAATATGTAAAGGGAAAGAAGTGTGCATAAGAAATATGTAAAGGGAAAGAAGTGTGCATAAGAAATATGTAAAGGGAAAGAAGTGTGCATAAGAAATATGTAAAGGGAAAGAAGTGTGCATAAGAAATATGTAAAGGGAAAGAAGTGTGCATAAGAAATATGTAAAGGGAAAGAAGTGTGCATAAGAAATATGTAAAGGGAAAGAAGTGTGCATAAGAAATATGTAAAGGGAAAGAAGTGTGCATAAGAAATATGTAAAGGGAAAGAAGTGTGCATAAGAAATATGTAAAGGGAAAGAAGTGTGCATAAGAAATATGTAAAGGGAAAGAAGTGTGCATAAGAAATATGTAAAGGGAAAGAAGTGTGCATAAGAAATAAACACATGATGTGGGAACAAGCCCTCGAGTTAAATATGTAAAGGGAAAGAAGTGTGCATAAGAAATATGTAAAGGGAAAGAAGTGTGCATAAGAAATATGTAAAGGGAAAGAAGTGTGCATAAGAAATAAACACATGATGTGGGAACAAGCCCTCGAGTTAAATATGTAAAGGGAAAGAAGTGTGCATAAGAAATAAACACATGATGTGGGAACAAGCCCTCGAGTTAAATATGTAAAGGGAAAGAAGTGTGCATAAGAAATATGTAAAGGGAAAGAAGTGTGCATAAGAAATATGTAAAGGGAAAGAAGTGTGCATAAGAAATATGTAAAGGGAAAGAAGTGTGCATAAGAAATATGTAAAGGGAAAGAAGTGTGCATAAGAAATATGTAAAGGGAAAGAAGTGTGCATAAGAAATAAACACATGATGTGGGAACAAGCCCTCGAGTTAAATATGTAAAGGGAAAGAAGTGTGCATAAGAAATATGTAAAGGGAAAGAAGTGTGCATAAGAAATATGTAAAGGGAAAGAAGTGTGCATAAGAAATAAACACATGATGTGGGAACAAGCCCTCGAGTTAAACATGTAAAGGGAAAGAAGTGTGCATAAGAAATATGTAAAGGGAAAGAAGTGTGCATAAGAAATATGTAAAGGGAAAGAAGTGTGCATAAGAAATATGTAAAGGGAAAGAAGTGTGCATAAGAAATATGTAAAGGGAAAGAAGTGTGCATAAGAAATATGTAAAGGGAAAGAAGTGTGCATAAGAAATATGTAAAGGGAAAGAAGTGTGCATAAGAAATATGTAAAGGGAAAGAAGTGTGCATAAGAAATATGTAAAGGGAAAGAAGTGTGCATAAGAAATATGTAAAGGGAAAGAAGTGTGCATAAGAAATATGTAAAGGGAAAGAAGTGTGCATAAGAAATATGTAAAGGGAAAGAAGTGTGCATAAGAAATATGTAAAGGGAAAGAAGTGTGCATACAAAATATGTAAAGGGAAAGAAGTGTGCATAAGAAATATGTAAAGGGAAAGAAGTGTGCATAAGAAATATGTAAAGGGAAAGAAGTGTGCATAAGAAATATGTAAAGGGAAAGAAGTGTGCATAAGAAATATGTAAAGGGAAAGAAGTGTGCATAAGAAATATGTAAAGGTAAAGAAGTGTGCATAAGAAATATGTAAAGGGAAAGAAGTGTGCATAAGAAATATGTAAAGGGAAAGAAGTGTGCATAAGAAATATGTAAAGGGAAAGAAGTGTGCATAAGAAATATGTAAAGGGAAAGAAGTGTGCATAAGAAATAAACACATGATGTGGGAACAAGCCCTCGAGTTAAATATGTAAAGGGAAAGAAGTGTGCATAAGAAATATGTAAAGGGAAAGAAGTGTGCATAAGAAATATCTAAAGGGAAAGAAGTGTGCATAAGAAATAAACACATGATGTGGGAACAAGCCCTCGAGTTAAATATGTAAAGGGAAAGAAGTGTGCATAAGAAATAAACACATGATGTGGGAACAAGCCCTCGAGTTAAATATGTAAAGGGAAAGAAGTGTGCATAAGAAATATGTAAAGGGAAAGAAGTGTGCATAAGAAATATATAAAGAGAAAGAAGTGTGCATAAGAAATATGTAAAGGGAACGAAGTGTGCATAAGAAATATGTAAAGGAAAAGAAGTGTGCATAAGAAATATGTAAAGGGAAAGAAGTGTGCATAAGAAATATGTAAAGGGAAAGAAGTGTGCATAAGAAATAATAAAGGGAAAGAAGTGTGCATAAGAAATATGTAAAGGGAAAGAAGTGTGCATAAGAAATATGTAAAGGGAAAGAAGTGTGCATAAGAAATATGTAAAGGGAAAGAAGTGTGCATAAGAAATAAACACATGATGTGGGAACAAGCCCTCGAGTTAAATATGTAAAGGGAAAGAAGTGTGCATAAGAAATATGTAAAGGGAAAGAAGTGTGCATAAGAAATATGTAAAGGGAAAGAATTGTGCATAAGAAATAAACACATGATGTGGGAACAAGCCCTCGAGTTAAATATGTAAAGGGAAAGAAGTGTGCATAAGAAATAAACACATGATGTGGGAACAAGCCCTCGAGTTAAATATGTAAAGGGAAAGAAGTGTGCATAAGAAATATGTAAAGGGAAAGAAGTGTGCATAAGAAATATATAAAGGGAAAGAAGTGTGCATAAGAAATATGTAAAGGGAAAGAATTGTGCATAAGAAATAAACACATGATGTGGGAACAAGCCCTCGAGTTAAATATGTAAAGGGAAAGAAGTGTGCATAAGAAATAAACACATGATGTGGGAACAAGCCCTCGAGTTAAATATGTAAAGGGAAAGAAGTGTGCATAAGAAATATGTAAAGGGAAAGAAGTGTGCATAAGAAATATATAAAGGGAAAGAAGTGTGCATAAGAAATATGTAAAGGGAAAGAAGTGTGCATAAGAAATATGTAAAGGCGAAAGAAGTGTGCATAAGAATTATGTAAAGGTAAAGAAGTGTGCATAAGAAATATGTAAAGGGAAAGAAGTGTGCATAAGAAATAATAAAGGGAAAGAAGTGTGCATAAGAAATATGTAAAGGGAAAGAAGTGTGCATAAGAAATATGTAAAGGGAAAGAAGTGTGCATAAGAAATATGTAAATGGAAAGAAGTGTGCATAAGAAATATGTAAAGGGAAAGAAGTGTGCATAAGAAATAATAAAGGGAAAGAAGTGTGCATAAGAAATATGTAAAGGGAAAGAAGTGTGCATAAGAAATATGTAAAGGGAAAGAAGTGTGCATAATGAATATGTAAAGGGAAAGAAGTGTGCATAAGAAATATCTAAAGGGAAAGAAGTGTGCATAAGAAATATGTAAAGGGAAAGAAGTGTGCATAAGAAATATGTAAAGGGAAAGAAGTGTGCATAAGAAATATGTAAAGGGAAAGAAGTGTGCATAAGAAATATGTAAAGGGAAAGAAGTGTGCATAAGAAATATGTAAAGGGAAAGAAGTGTGCATAAGAAATATGTAAAGGGAAAGAAGTGTGCATAAGAAATATGTAAAGGGAAAGAAGTGTGCATAAGAAATATGTAAAGGGAAAGAAGTGTGCATAAGAAATATGTAAAGGGAAAGAAGTGTGCATAAGAAATATGTAAAGGGAAAGAAGTGTGCATAAGAAATAAACACATGATGTGGGAACAAGCCCTCGAGTTAAACATGTAAAGGGAAAGAAGTGTGCATAAGAAATATGTAAAGGGAAAGAAGTGTGCATAAGAAATATGTAAAGGGAAAGAAGTGTGCATAAGAAATATGTAAAGGGAAAGAAGTGTGCATAAGAAATATGTAAAGGGAAAGAAGTGTGCATAAGAAATATGTAAAGGGAAAGAAGTGTGCATAAGAAATATGTAAAGGGAAAGAAGTGTGCATAAGAAATATGTAAAGGGAAAGAAGTGTGCATAAGAAATATGTAAAGGGAAAGAAGTGTGCATAAGAAATAATAAAGGGAAAGAAGTGTGCATAAGAAATATGTAAAGGGAAAGAAGTGTGCATAAGAAATATGTAAAGGGAAAGAAGTGTGCATAAGAAATATGTAAAGGGAAAGAAGTGTGCATAAGAAATATGTAAAGGTAAAGAAGTGTGCATAAGAAATATGTAAAGGGAAAGAAGTGTGCATAAGAAATATGTAAAGGGAAAGAAGTGTGCATAAGAAATATGTAAAGGGAAAGAAGTGTGCATAAGAAATATGTAAAGGGAAAGAAGTGTGCATAAGAAATAAACACATGATGTGGGAACAAGCCCTCGAGTTAAATATGTAAAGGGAAAGAAGTGTGCATAAGAAATATGTAAAGGGAAAGAAGTGTGCATAAGAAATATCTAAAGGGAAAGAAGTGTGCATAAGAAATAAACACATGATGTGGGAACAAGCCCTCGAGTTAAATATGTAAAGGGAAAGAAGTGTGCATAAGAAATAAACACATGATGTGGGAACAAGCCCTCGAGTTAAATATGTAAAGGGAAAGAAGTGTGCATAAGAAATATGTAAAGGGAAAGAAGTGTGCATAAGAAATATATAAAGAGAAAGAAGTGTGCATAAGAAATATGTAAAGGGAACGAAGTGTGCATAAGAAATATGTAAAGGAAAAGAAGTGTGCATAAGAAATATGTAAAGGGAAAGAAGTGTGCATAAGAAATATGTAAAGGGAAAGAAGTGTGCATAAGAAATAATAAAGGGAAAGAAGTGTGCATAAGAAATATGTAAAGGGAAAGAAGTGTGCATAAGAAATATGTAAAGGGAAAGAAGTGTGCATAAGAAATATGTAAAGGGAAAGAAGTGTGCATAAGAAATAAACACATGATGTGGGAACAAGCCCTCGAGTTAAATATGTAAAGGGAAAGAAGTGTGCATAAGAAATATGTAAAGGGAAAGAAGTGTGCATAAGAAATATGTAAAGGGAAAGAATTGTGCATAAGAAATAAACACATGATGTGGGAACAAGCCCTCGAGTTAAATATGTAAAGGGAAAGAAGTGTGCATAAGAAATAAACACATGATGTGGGAACAAGCCCTCGAGTTAAATATGTAAAGGGAAAGAAGTGTGCATAAGAAATATGTAAAGGGAAAGAAGTGTGCATAAGAAATATATAAAGGGAAAGAAGTGTGCATAAGAAATATGTAAAGGGAAAGAATTGTGCATAAGAAATAAACACATGATGTGGGAACAAGCCCTCGAGTTAAATATGTAAAGGGAAAGAAGTGTGCATAAGAAATAAACACATGATGTGGGAACAAGCCCTCGAGTTAAATATGTAAAGGGAAAGAAGTGTGCATAAGAAATATGTAAAGGGAAAGAAGTGTGCATAAGAAATATATAAAGGGAAAGAAGTGTGCATAAGAAATATGTAAAGGGAAAGAAGTGTGCATAAGAAATATGTAAAGGCGAAAGAAGTGTGCATAAGAATTATGTAAAGGTAAAGAAGTGTGCATAAGAAATATGTAAAGGGAAAGAAGTGTGCATAAGAAATAATAAAGGGAAAGAAGTGTGCATAAGAAATATGTAAAGGGAAAGAAGTGTGCATAAGAAATATGTAAAGGGAAAGAAGTGTGCATAAGAAATATGTAAATGGAAAGAAGTGTGCATAAGAAATATGTAAAGGGAAAGAAGTGTGCATAAGAAATAATAAAGGGAAAGAAGTGTGCATAAGAAATATGTAAAGGGAAAGAAGTCTGCATAAGAAATATGTAAAGGGAAAGAAGTGTGCATAATGAATATGTAAAGGGAAAGAAGTGTGCATAAGAAATATCTAAAGGGAAAGAAGTGTGCATAAGAAATATGTAAAGGGAAAGAAGTGTGCATAAGAAATATGTAAAGGGAAAGAAGTGTGCATAAGAAATATGTAAAGGGAAAGAAGTGTGCATAAGAAATATGTAAAGGGAAAGAAGTGTGCATAAGAAATATGTAAAGGGAAAGAAGTGTGCATAAGAAATATGTAAAGGGAAAGAAGTGTGCATAAGAAATATGTAAAGGGAAAGAAGTGTGCATAAGAAATATGTAAAGGGAAAGAAGTGTGCATAAGAAATATGTAAAGGGACAGAAGTGTGCATAAGAAATATGTAAAGGGAAAGAAGTGTGCATAAGAAATAAACACATGATGTGGGAACAAGCCCTCGAGTTAAACATGTAAAGGGAAAGAAGTGTGCATAAGAAATATGTAAAGGGAAAGAAGTGTGCATAAGAAATATGTAAAGGGAAAGAAGTGTGCATAAGAAATATGTAAAGGGAAAGAAGTGTGCATAAGAAATATGTAAAGGGAAAGAAGTGTGCATAAGAAATATGTAAAGGGAAAGAAGTGTGCATAAGAAATATGTAAAGGGAAAGAAGTGTGCATAAGAAATATGTAAAGGGAAAGAAGTGTGCATAAGAAATATGTAAAGGGAAAGAAGTGTGCATAAGAAATAATAAAGGGAAAGAAGTGTGCATAAGAAATATGTAAAGGGAAAGAAGTGTGCATAAGAAATATGTAAAGGGAAAGAAGTGTGCATAAGAAATATGTAAAGGGAAAGAAGTGTGCATAAGAAATATGTAAAGGGAAAGAAGTGTGCATAAGAAATATGTAAAGGGAAAGAAGTGTGCATAAGAAATATGTAAAGGGAAAGAAGTGTGCATAAGAAATATGTAGAGGGAAAGAAGTGTGCATAAGAAATATGTAAAGGGAAAGAAGTGTGCATAAGAAATATGTAAAGGGAAAGAAGTGTGCATAAGAAATATGTAAAGGGAAAGAAGTGTGCATAAGAAATATGTAAAGGGAAAGAAGTGTGCATAAGAAATATGTAAAGGGAAAGAAGTGTGCATAAGAAATATGTAAAGGGAAAGAAGTGTGCATAAGAAATATGTAAAGGGAAAGAAGTGTGCATAAGAAATAATAAAGGGAAAGAAGTGTGCATAAGAAATATGTAAAGGGAAAGAAGTGTGCATAAGAAATATGTAAAGGGAAAGAAGTGTGCATAAGAAATAAACACATGATGTGGGAACAAGCCCTCGAGTTAAAAATGTAAAGGGAAAGAAGTGTGCATAAGAAATATGTAAAGGGAAAGAAGTGTGCATAAGAAATATGTAAAGGGAAAGAAGTGTGCATAAGAAATATGTAAAGGGAAAGAAGTGTGCATAAGAAATATGTAAAGGGAAAGAAGTGTGCATAAGAAATATGTAAAGGGAAAGAAGTGTGCATAAGAAATATGTAAAGGGAAAGAAGTGTGCATAAGAAATATGTAAAGGGAAAGAAGTGTGCATAAGAAATATGTAAAGGGAAAGAAGTGTGCATAAGAAATATGTAAAGGGAAAGAAGTGTGCATAAGAAATATGTAAAGGGAAAGAAGTGTGCATAAGAAATATGTAAAGGGAAAGAAGTGTGCATAAGAAATATGTAAAGGGAAAGAAGTGTGCATAAGAAATATGTAAAGGGAAAGAAGTGTGCATAAGAAATATGTAAAGGGAAAGAAGTGTGCATAAGAAATATGTAAAGGGAAAGAAGTGTGCATAAGAAATATGTAAAGGGAAAGAAGTGTGCATAAGAAATATGTAAAGGGAAAGAAGTGTGCATAAGAAATATGTAAAGGGAAAGAAGTGTGCATAAGAAATATGTAAAGGGAAAGAAGTGTGCATAAGAAATATGTAAAGGGAAAGAAGTGTGCATAAGAAATATGTAAAGGGAAAGAAGTGTGCATAAGAAATATGTAAAGGGAAAGAAGTGTGCATAAGAAATATGTAAAGGGAAAGAAGTGTGCATAAGAAATATGTAAAGGGAAAGAAGTGTGCATAAGAAATATGTAAAGGGAAAGAAGTGTGCATAAGAAATATGTAAAGGGAAAGAAGTGTGCATAAGAAATATGTAAAGGGAAAGAAGTGTGCATAAGAAATATGTAAAGGGAAAGAAGTGTGCATAAGAAATATGTAAAGGGAAAGAAGTGTGCATAAGAAATAAACACATGATGTGGGAACAAGCCCTCGAGTTAAATATGTAAAGGGAAAGAAGTGTGCATAAGAAATATGTAAAGGGAAAGAAGTGTGCATAAGAAATATGTAAAGGGAAAGAAGTGTGCATAAGAAATAAACACATGATGTGGGAACAAGCCCTCGAGTTAAATATGTAAAGGGAAAGAAGTGTGCATAAGAAATAAACACATGATGTGGGAACAAGCCCTCGAGTTAAATATGTAAAGGGAAAGAAGTGTGCATAAGAAATATGTAAAGGGAAAGAAGTGTGCATAAGAAATATGTAAAGGGAAAGAAGTGTGCATAAGAAATATGTAAAGGGAAAGAAGTGTGCATAAGAAATATGTAAAGGGAAAGAAGTGTGCATAAGAAATATGTAAAGGGAAAGAAGTGTGCATAAGAAATAAACACATGATGTGGGAACAAGCCCTCGAGTTAAATATGTAAAGGGAAAGAAGTGTGCATAAGAAATATGTAAAGGGAAAGAAGTGTGCATAAGAAATATGTAAAGGGAAAGAAGTGTGCATAAGAAATAAACACATGATGTGGGAACAAGCCCTCGAGTTAAACATGTAAAGGGAAAGAAGTGTGCATAAGAAATATGTAAAGGGAAAGAAGTGTGCATAAGAAATATGTAAAGGGAAAGAAGTGTGCATAAGAAATATGTAAAGGGAAAGAAGTGTGCATAAGAAATATGTAAAGGGAAAGAAGTGTGCATAAGAAATATGTAAAGGGAAAGAAGTGTGCATAAGAAATATGTAAAGGGAAAGAAGTGTGCATACGAAATATGTAAAGGGAAAGAAGTGTGCATAAGAAATATGTAAAGGGAAAGAAGTGTGCATAAGAAATATGTAAAGGGAAAGAAGTGTGCATAAGAAATATGTAAAGGGAAAGAAGTGTGCATAAGAAATATGTAAAGGGAAAGAAGTGTGCATAAGAAATATGTAAAGGGAAAGAAGTGTGCATACAAAATATGTAAAGGGAAAGAAGTGTGCATAAGAAATATGTAAAGGGAAAGAAGTGTGCATAAGAAATATGTAAAGGGAAAGAAGTGTGCATAAGAAATATGTAAAGGGAAAGAAGTGTGCATAAGAAATATGTAAAGGGAAAGAAGTGTGCATAAGAAATATGTAAAGGTAAAGAAGTGTGCATAAGAAATATGTAAAGGGAAAGAAGTGTGCATAAGAAATATGTAAAGGGAAAGAAGTGTGCATAAGAAATATGTAAAGGGAAAGAAGTGTGCATAAGAAATATGTAAAGGGAAAGAAGTGTGCATAAGAAATAAACACATGATGTGGGAACAAGCCCTCGAGTTAAATATGTAAAGGGAAAGAAGTGTGCATAAGAAATATGTAAAGGGAAATAAGTGTGCATAAGAAATATGTAAAGGGAAAGAAGTGTGCATAAGAAATAAACACATGATGTGGGAACAAGCCCTCGAGTTAAATATGTAAAGGGAAAGAAGTGTGCATAAGAAATAAACACATGATGTGGGAACAAGCCCTCGAGTTAAATATGTAAAGGGAAAGAAGTGTGCATAAGAAATATGTAAAGGGAAAGAAGTGTGCATAAGAAATATATAAAGAGAAAGAAGTGTGCATAAGAAATATGTAAAGGGAACGAAGTGTGCATAAGAAATATGTAAAGGGAAAGAAGTGTGCATAAGAAATATGTAAAGGGAAAGAAGTGTGCATAAGAAATATGTAAAGGGAAAGAAGTGTGCATAAGAAATAATAAAGGGAAAGAAGTGTGCATAAGAAATATGTAAAGGGAAAGAAGTGTGCATAAGAAATATGTAAAGGGAAAGAAGTGTGCATAAGAAATATGTAAAGGGAAAGAAGTGTGCATAAGAAATAAACACATGATGTGGGAACAAGCCCTCGAGTTAAATATGTAAAGGGAAAGAAGTGTGCATAAGAAATATGTAAAGGGAAAGAAGTGTGCATAAGAAATATGTAAAGGGAAAGAATTGTGCATAAGAAATAAACACATGATGTGGGAACAAGCCCTCGAGTTAAATATGTAAAGGGAAAGAAGTGTGCATAAGAAATAAACACATGATGTGGGAACAAGCCCTCGAGTTAAATATGTAAAGGGAAAGAAGTGTGCATAAGAAATATGTAAAGGGAAAGAAGTGTGCATAAGAAATATATAAAGGGAAAGAAGTGTGCATAAGAAATATGTAAAGGGAAAGAATTGTGCATAAGAAATAAACACATGATGTGGGAACAAGCCCTCGAGTTAAATATGTAAAGGGAAAGAAGTGTGCATAAGAAATAAACACATGATGTGGGAACAAGCCCTCGAGTTAAATATGTAAAGGGAAAGAAGTGTGCATAAGAAATATGTAAAGGGAAAGAAGTGTGCATAAGAAATATATAAAGGGAAAGAAGTGTGCATAAGAAATATGTAAAGGGAAAGAAGTGTGCATAAGAAATATGTAAAGGCGAAAGAAGTGTGCATAAGAATTATGTAAAGGTAAAGAAGTGTGCATAAGAAATATGTAAAGGGAAAGAAGTGTGCATAAGAAATAATAAAGGGAAAGAAGTGTGCATAAGAAATATGTAAAGGGAAAGAAGTGTGCATAAGAAATATGTAAAGGGAAAGAGGTGTGCATAAGAAATATGTAAATGGAAAGAAGTGTGCATAAGAAATATGTAAAGGGAAAGAAGTGTGCATAAGAAATAATAAAGGGAAAGAAGTGTGCATAAGAAATATGTCAAGGGAAAGAAGTGTGCATAAGAAATATGTAAAGGGAAAGAAGTGTGCATAATGAATATGTAAAGGGAAAGAAGTGTGCATAAGAAATATCTAAAGGGAAAGAAGTGTGCATAAGAAATATGTAAAGGGAAAGAAGTGTGCATAAGAAATATGTAAAGGGAAAGAAGTGTGCATAAGAAATATGTAAAGGGAAAGAAGTGTGCATAAGAAATATGTAAAGGGAAAGAAGTGTGCATAAGAAATATGTAAAGGGAAAGAAGTGTGCATAAGAAATATGTAAAGGGAAAGAAGTGTGCATAAGAAATATGTAAAGGGAAAGAAGTGTGCATAAGAAATATGTAAAGGGAAAGAAGTGTGCATAAGAAATATGTAAAGGGAAAGAAGTGTGCATAAGAAATATGTAAAGGGAAAGAAGTGTGCATAAGAAATAAACACATGATGTGGGAACAAGCCCTCGAGTTAAACATGTAAAGGGAAAGAAGTGTGCATAAGAAATATGTAAAGGGAAAGAAGTGTGCATAAGAAATATGTAAAGGGAAAGAAGTGTGCATAAGAAATATGTAAAGGGAAAGAAGTGTGCATAAGAAATATGTAAAGGGAAAGAAGTGTGCATAAGAAATATGTAAAGGGAAAGAAGTGTGCATAAGAAATATGTAAAGGGAAAGAAGTGTGCATAAGAAATATGTAAAGGGAAAGAAGTGTGCATAAGAAATATGTAAAGGGAAAGAAGTGTGCATAAGAAATATGTTAAGGGAAAGAAGTGTGCATAAGAAATATGTAAAGGGAAAGAAGTGTGCATAAGAAATATGTAAAGGGAAAGAAGTGTGCATAAGAAATATGTAAAGGGAAAGAAGTGTGCATAAGAAATATGTAAAGGGAAAGAAGTGTGCATAAGAAATATGTAAAGGGAAAGAAGTGTGCATAAGAAATATGTAAAGGGAAAGAAGTGTGCATAAGAAATATGTAAAGGGAAAGAAGTGTGCATAAGAAATATGTAAAGGGAAAGAAGTGTGCATAAGAAATATGTAAAGGGAAAGAAGTGTGCATAAGAAATATGTAAAGGGAAAGAAGTGTGCATAAGAAATAAACACATGATGTCGGGACAAGCCCTCGAGTTAAATATGTAAAGGGAAAGAAGTGTGCATAAGAAATAATAAAGGGAAAGAAGTGTGCATAAGAAATATGTAAAGGGAAAGAAGTGTGCATAAGAAATATGTAAAGGGAAAGAAGTGTGCATAAGAAATATGTAAAGGGAAAGAAGTGTGCCTAAGAAATATGTAAAGGGAAAGAAGTGTGCATAAGAAATATGTAAAGGGAAAGAAGTGTGCATAAGAAATATATAAAGGGAAAGAAGTGTGCATAAGAAATATGTAAAGGGAAAGAATTGTGCATAAGAAATAAACACATGATGTGGGAACAAGCCCTCGAGTTAAATATGTAAAGGGAAAGAAGTGTGCATAAGAAATAAACACATGATGTGGGAACAAGCCCTCGAGTTAAATATGTAAAGGGAAAGAAGTGTGCATAAGAAATATGTAAAGGGAAAGAAGTGTGCATAAGAAATATATAAAGGGAAAGAAGTGTGCATAAGAAATATGTAAAGGGAAAGAAGTGTGCATAAGAAATATGTAAAGGCGAAAGAAGTGTGCATAAGAATTATGTAAAGGTAAAGAAGTGTGCATAAGAAATATGTAAAGGGAAAGAAGTGTGCATAAGAAATAATAAAGGGAAAGAAGTGTGCATAAGAAATATGTAAAGGGAAAGAAGTGTGCATAAGAAATATGTAAAGGGAAAGAAGTGTGCATAAGAAATATGTAAATGGAAAGAAGTGTGCATAAGAAATATGTAAAGGGAAAGAAGTGTGCATAAGAAATAATAAAGGGAAAGAAGTGTGCATAAGAAATATGTCAAGGGAAAGAAGTGTGCATAAGAAATATGTAAAGGGAAAGAAGTGTGCATAATGAATATGTAAAGGGAAAGAAGTGTGCATAAGAAATATCTAAAGGGAAAGAAGTGTGCATAAGAAATATGTAAAGGGAAAGAAGTGTGCATAAGAAATATGTAAAGGGAAAGAAGTGTGCATAAGAAATATGTAAAGGGAAAGAAGTGTGCATAAGAAATATGTAAAGGGAAAGAAGTGTGCATAAGAAATATGTAAAGGGAAAGAAGTGTGCATAAGAAATATGTAAAGGGAAAGAAGTGTGCATAAGAAATATGTAAAGGGAAAGAAGTGTGCATAAGAAATATGTAAAGGGAAAGAAGTGTGCATAAGAAATATGTAAAGGGAAAGAAGTGTGCATAAGAAATATGTAAAGGGAAAGAAGTGTGCATAAGAAATAAACACATGATGTGGGAACAAGCCCTCGAGTTAAACATGTAAAGGGAAAGAAGTGTGCATAAGAAATATGTAAAGGGAAAGAAGTGTGCATAAGAAATATGTAAAGGGAAAGAAGTGTGCATAAGAAATATGTAAAGGGAAAGAAGTGTGCATAAGAAATATGTAAAGGGAAAGAAGTGTGCATAAGAAATATGTAAAGGGAAAGAAGTGTGCATAAGAAATATGTAAAGGGAAAGAAGTGTGCATAAGAAATATGTAAAGGGAAAGAAGTGTGCATAAGAAATATGTAAAGGGAAAGAAGTGTGCATAAGAAATATGTTAAGGGAAAGAAGTGTGCATAAGAAATATGTAAAGGGAAAGAAGTGTGCATAAGAAATATGTAAAGGGAAAGAAGTGTGCATAAGAAATATGTAAAGGGAAAGAAGTGTGCATAAGAAATATGTAAAGGGAAAGAAGTGTGCATAAGAAATATGTAAAGGGAAAGAAGTGTGCATAAGAAATATGTAAAGGGAAAGAAGTGTGCATAAGAAATATGTAAAGGGAAAGAAGTGTGCATAAGAAATATGTAAAGGGAAAGAAGTGTGCATAAGAAATATGTAAAGGGAAAGAAGTGTGCATAAGAAATATGTAAAGGGAAAGAAGTGTGCATAAGAAATAAACACATGATGTCGGGACAAGCCCTCGAGTTAAATATGTAAAGGGAAAGAAGTGTGCATAAGAAATAATAAAGGGAAAGAAGTGTGCATAAGAAATATGTAAAGGGAAAGAAGTGTGCATAAGAAATATGTAAAGGGAAAGAAGTGTGCATAAGAAATATGTAAAGGGAAAGAAGTGTGCCTAAGAAATATGTAAAGGGAAAGAAGTGTGCATAAGAAATATGTAAAGGGAAAGAAGTGTGCATAAGAAATATGTAAAGGGAAAGAAGTGTGCATAAGAAATATGTAAAGGGAAAGAAGTGTGCATAAGAAATATGTAAAGGGAAAGAAGTGTGCATAAGAAATATGTAAAGGGAAAGAAGTGTGCATAAGAAATATGTAAAGGGAAAGAAGTGTGCATAAGAAATATGTAAAGGGAAAGAAGTGTGCATAAGAAATATGTAAAGGGAAAGTAGTGTGCATAAGAAATATGTAATGGGAAAGAAGTGTGCATAAGAAATATGTAAAGGGAAAGAAGTGTGCATAAGAAATATGTAAAGGGAAAGAAGTGTGCATAAGAAATATGTAAAGGGAAAGAAGTGTGCATAAGAAATATGTAAAGGGAAAGAAGTGTGCATAAGAAATATGTAAAGGGAAAGAAGTGTGCATAAGAAATATGTAAAGGGAAAGAAGTGTGCATAAGAAATATGTAAAGGGAAAGAAGTGTGCATAAGAAATATGTAAAGGGAAAGAAGTGTGCATAAGAAATATGTAAAGGGAAAGAAGTGTGCATAAGAAATATGTAAAGGGAAAGAAGTGTGCATAAGAAATATGTAAAGGGAAAGAAGTGTGCATAAGAAATATGTAAAGGGAAAGAAGTGTGCATAAGAAATATGTAAAGGGAAAGAAGTGTGCATAAGAAATATGTAAAGGGAAAGAAGTGTGCATAAGAAATATGTAAAGGGAAAGAAGTGTGCATAAGAAATAAACACATGATGTGGGAACAAGCCCTCGAGTTAAATATGTAAAGGGAAAGAAGTGTGCATAAGAAATATGTAAAGGGAAAGAAGTGTGCATAAGAAATATGTAAAGGGAAAGAAGTGTGCATAAGAAATAAACACATGATGTGGGAACAAGCCCTCGAGTTAAATATGTAAAGGGAAAGAAGTGTGCATAAGAAATATGTAAAGGGAAAGAAGTGTGCATAAGAAATATGTAAAGGGAAAGAAGTGTGCATAAGAAATATGTAAAGGGAAAGAAGTGTGCATAAGAAATAAACACATGATGTGGGAACAAGCCCTCGAGTTAAATATGTAAAGGGAAAGAAGTGTGCATAAGAAATATGTAAAGGGAAAGAAGTGTGCATAAGAAATATGTAAAGGGAAAGAAGTGTGCATAAGAAATAAACACATGATGTGGGAACAAGCCCTCGAGTTAAATATGTAAAGGGAAAGAAGTGTGCATAAGAAATAAACACATGATGTGGGAACAAGCCCTCGAGTTAAATATGTAAAGGGAAAGAAGTGTGCATAAGAAATATGTAAAGGGAAAGAAGTGTGCATAAGAAATATGTAAAGGGAAAGAAGTGTGCATAAGAAATATGTAAAGGGAAAGAAGTGTGCATAAGAAATATGTAAAGGGAAAGAAGTGTGCATAAGAAATATGTAAAGGGAAAGAAGTGTGCATAAGAAATAAACACATGATGTGGGAACAAGCCCTCGAGTTAAATATGTAAAGGGAAAGAAGTGTGCATAAGAAATATGTAAAGGGAAAGAAGTGTGCATAAGAAATATGTAAAGGGAAAGAAGTGTGCATAAGAAATAAACACATGATGTGGGAACAAGCCCTCGAGTTAAACATGTAAAGGGAAAGAAGTGTGCATAAGAAATATGTAAAGGGAAAGAAGTGTGCATAAGAAATATGTAAAGGGAAAGAAGTGTGCATAAGAAATATGTAAAGGGAAAGAAGTGTGCATAAGAAATATGTAAAGGGAAAGAAGTGTGCATAAGAAATATGTAAAGGGAAAGAAGTGTGCATAAGAAATATGTAAAGGGAAAGAAGTGTGCATAAGAAATATGTAAAGGGAAAGAAGTGTGCATAAGAAATATGTAAAGGGAAAGAAGTGTGCATAAGAAATATGTAAAGGGAAAGAAGTGTGCATAAGAAATATGTAAAGGGAAAGAAGTGTGCATAAGAAATATGTAAAGGGAAAGAAGTGTGCATAAGAAATATGTAAAGGGAAAGAAGTGTGCATACAAAATATGTAAAGGGAAAGAAGTGTGCATAAGAAATATGTAAAGGGAAAGAAGTGTGCATAAGAAATATGTAAAGGGAAAGAAGTGTGCATAAGAAATATGTAAAGGGAAAGAAGTGTGCATAAGAAATATGTAAAGGGAAAGAAGTGTGCATAAGAAATATGTAAAGGTAAAGAAGTGTGCATAAGAAATATGTAAAGGGAAAGAAGTGTGCATAAGAAATATGTAAAGGGAAAGAAGTGTGCATAAGAAATATGTAAAGGGAAAGAAGTGTGCATAAGAAATATGTAAAGGGAAAGAAGTGTGCATAAGAAATAAACACATGATGTGGGAACAAGCCCTCGAGTTAAATATGTAAAGGGAAAGAAGTGTGCATAAGAAATATGTAAAGGGAAAGAAGTGTGCATAAGAAATATGTAAAGGGAAAAGAAGTGTGCATAAGAAATAAACACATGATGTGGGAACAAGCCCTCGAGTTAAATATGTAAAGGGAAAGAAGTGTGCATAAGAAATAAACACATGATGTGGGAACAAGCCCTCGAGTTAAATATGTAAAGGGAAAGAAGTGTGCATAAGAAATATGTAAAGGGAAAGAAGTGTGCATAAGAAATATATAAAGAGAAAGAAGTGTGCATAAGAAATATGTAAAGGGAACGAAGTGTGCATAAGAAATATGTAAAGGGAAAGAAGTGTGCATAAGAAATATGTAAAGGGAAAGAAGTGTGCATAAGAAATATGTAAAGGGAAAGAAGTGTGCATAAGAAATAATAAAGGGAAAGAAGTGTGCATAAGAAATATGTAAAGGGAAAGAAGTGTGCATAAGAAATATGTAAAGGGAAAGAAGTGTGCATAAGAAATATGTAAAGGGAAAGAAGTGTGCATAAGAAATAAACACATGATGTGGGAACAAGCCCTCGAGTTAAATATGTAAAGGGAAAGAAGTGTGCATAAGAAATATGTAAAGGGAAAGAAGTGTGCATAAGAAATATGTAAAGGGAAAGAATTGTGCATAAGAAATAAACACATGATGTGGGAACAAGCCCTCGAGTTAAATATGTAAAGGGAAAGAAGTGTGCATAAGAAATAAACACATGATGTGGGAACAAGCCCTCGAGTTAAATATGTAAAGGGAAAGAAGTGTGCATAAGAAATATGTAAAGGGAAAGAAGTGTGCATAAGAAATATATAAAGGGAAAGAAGTGTGCATAAGAAATATGTAAAGGGAAATAATTGTGCATAAGAAATAAACACATGATGTGGGAACAAGCCCTCGAGTTAAATATGTAAAGGGAAAGAAGTGTGCATAAGAAATAAACACATGATGTGGGAACAAGCCCTCGAGTTAAATATGTAAAGGGAAAGAAGTGTGCATAAGAAATATGTAAAGGGAAAGAAGTGTGCATAAGAAATATATAAAGGGAAAGAAGTGTGCATAAGAAATATGTAAAGGGAAAGAAGTGTGCATAAGAAATATGTAAAGGCGAAAGAAGTGTGCATAAGAATTATGTAAAGGTAAAGAAGTGTGCATAAGAAATATGTAAAGGGAAAGAAGTGTGCATAAGAAATAATAAAGGGAAAGAAGTGTGCATAAGAAATATGTAAAGGGAAAGAAGTGTGCATAAGAAATATGTAAAGGGAAAGAAGTGTGCATAAGAAATATGTAAATGGAAAGAAGTGTGCATAAGAAATATGTAAAGGGAAAGAAGTGTGCATAAGAAATAATAAAGGGAAAGAAGTGTGCATAAGAAATATGTAAAGGGAAAGAAGTGTGCATAAGAAATATGTAAAGGGAAAGAAGTGTGCATAATGAATATGTAAAGGGAAAGAAGTGTGCATAAGAAATATCTAAAGGGAAAGAAGTGTGCATAAGAAATATGTAAAGGGAAAGAAGTGTGCATAAGAAATATGTAAAGGGAAAGAAGTGTGCATAAGAAATATGTAAAGGGAAAGAAGTGTGCATAAGAAATATGTAAAGGGAAAGAAGTGTGCATAAGAAATATGTAAAGGGAAAGAAGTGTGCATAAGAAATATGTAAAGGGAAAGAAGTGTGCATAAGAAATATGTAAAGGGAAAGAAGTGTGCATAAGAAATATGTAAAGGGAAAGAAGTGTGCATAAGAAATATGTAAAGGGAAAGAAGTGTGCATAAGAAATATGTAAAGGGAAAGAAGTGTGCATAAGAAATAAACACATGATGTGGGAACAAGCCCTCGAGTTAAACATGTAAAGGGAAAGAAGTGTGCATAAGAAATATGTAAAGGGAAAGAAGTGTGCATAAGAAATATGTAAAGGGAAAGAAGTGTGCATAAGAAATATGTAAAGGGAAAGAAGTGTGCATAAGAAATATGTAAAGGGAAAGAAGTGTGCATAAGAAATATGTAAAGGGAAAGAAGTGTGCATAAGAAATATGTAAAGGGAAAGAAGTGTGCATAAGAAATATGTAAAGGGAAAGAAGTGTGCATAAGAAATATGTAAAGGGAAAGAAGTGTGCATAAGAAATATGTTAAGGGAAAGAAGTGTGCATAAGAAATATGTAAAGGGAAAGAAGTGTGCATAAGAAATATGTAAAGGGAAAGAAGTGTGCATAAGAAATATGTAAAGGGAAAGAAGTGTGCATAAGAAATATGTAAAGGGAAAGAAGTGTGCATAAGAAATATGTAAAGGGAAAGAAGTGTGCATAAGAAATATGTAAAGGGAAAGAAGTGTGCATAAGAAATATGTAAAGGGAAAGAAGTGTGCATAAGAAATATGTAAAGGGAAAGAAGTGTGCATAAGAAATATGTAAAGGGAAAGAAGTGTGCATAAGAAATAAACACATGATGTCGGGACAAGCCCTCGAGTTAAATATGTAAAGGGAAAGAAGTGTGCATAAGAAATAATAAAGGGAAAGAAGTGTGCATAAGAAATATGTAAAGGGAAAGAAGTGTGCATAAGAAATATGTAAAGGGAAAGAAGTGTGCATAAGAAATATGTAAAGGGAAAGAAGTGTGCCTAAGAAATATGTAAAGGGAAAGAAGTGTGCATAAGAAATATGTAAAGGGAAAGAAGTGTGCATAAGAAATATGTAAAGGGAAAGAAGTGTGCATAAGAAATATGTAAAGGGAAAGAAGTGTGCATAAGAAATATGTAAAGGGAAAGAAGTGTGCATAAGAAATATGTAAAGGGAAAGAAGTGTGCATAAGAAATATGTAAAGGGAAAGAAGTGTGCATAAGAAATATGTAAAGGGAAAGAAGTGTGCATAAGAAATATGTAAAGGGAAAGAAGTGTGCATAAGAAATATGTAAAGGGAAAGAAGTGTGCATAAGAAATATGTAAAGGGAAAGAAGTGTGCATAAGAAATATGTAAAGGGAAAGAAGTGTGCATAAGAAATATGTAAAGGGAAAGAAGTGTGCATAAGAAATATGTAAAGGGAAAGAAGTGTGCATAAGAAATATGTAAAGGGAAAGAAGTGTGCATAAGACATATGTAAAGGGAAAGAAGTGTGCATAAGAAATATGTAAAGGGAAAGAATTGTGCATAAGAAATAAACACATGATGTGGGAACAAGCCCTCGAGTTAAATATGTAAAGGGAAAGAAGTGTGCATAAGAAATAAACACATGATGTGGGAACAAGCCCTCGAGTTAAATATGTAAAGGGAAAGAAGTGTGCATAAGAAATATGTAAAGGGAAAGAAGTGTGCATAAGAAATATATAAAGGGAAAGAAGTGTGCATAAGAAATATGTAAAGGGAAAGAATTGTGCATAAGAAATAAACACATGATGTGGGAACAAGCCCTCGAGTTAAATATGTAAAGGGAAAGAAGTGTGCATAAGAAATAAACACATGATGTGGGAACAAGCCCTCGAGTTAAATATGTAAAGGGAAAGAAGTGTGCATAAGAAATATGTAAAGGGAAAGAAGTGTGCATAAGAAATATATAAAGGGAAAGAAGTGTGCATAAGAAATATGTAAAGGGAAAGAAGTGTGCATAAGAAATATGTAAAGGCGAAAGAAGTGTGCATAAGAATTATGTAAAGGTAAAGAAGTGTGCATAAGAAATATGTAAAGGGAAAGAAGTGTGCATAAGAAATAATAAAGGGAAAGAAGTGTGCATAAGAAATATGTAAAGGGAAAGAAGTGTGCATAAGAAATATGTAAAGGGAAAGAAGTGTGCATAAGAAATATGTAAATGGAAAGAAGTGTGCATAAGAAATATGTAAAGGGAAAGAAGTGTGCATAAGAAATAATAAAGGGAAAGAAGTGTGCATAAGAAATATGTAAAGGGAAAGAAGTGTGCATAAGAAATATGTAAAGGGAAAGAAGTGTGCATAATGAATATGTAAAGGGAAAGAAGTGTGCATAAGAAATATCTAAAGGGAAAGAAGTGTGCATAAGAAATATGTAAAGGGAAAGAAGTGTGCATAAGAAATATGTAAAGGGAAAGAAGTGTGCATAAGAAATATGTAAAGGGAAAGAAGTGTGCATAAGAAATATGTAAAGGGAAAGAAGTGTGCATAAGAAATATGTAAAGGGAAAGAAGTGTGCATAAGAAATATGTAAAGGGAAAGAAGTGTGCATAAGAAATATGTAAAGGGAAAGAAGTGTGCATAAGAAATATGTAAAGGGAAAGAAGTGTGCATAAGAAATATGTAAAGGGAAAGAAGTGTGCATAAGAAATATGTAAAGGGAAAGAAGTGTGCATAAGAAATAAACACATGATGTGGGAACAAGCCCTCGAGTTAAACATGTAAAGGGAAAGAAGTGTGCATAAGAAATATGTAAAGGGAAAGAAGTGTGCATAAGAAATATGTAAAGGGAAAGAAGTGTGCATAAGAAATATGTAAAGGGAAAGAAGTGTGCATAAGAAATATGTAAAGGGAAAGAAGTGTGCATAAGAAATATGTAAAGGGAAAGAAGTGTGCATAAGAAATATGTAAAGGGAAAGAAGTGTGCATAAGAAATATGTAAAGGGAAAGAAGTGTGCATAAGAAATATGTAAAGGGAAAGAAGTGTGCATAAGAAATATGTTAAGGGAAAGAAGTGTGCATAAGTAATATGTAAAGGGAAAGAAGTGTGCATAAGAAATATGTAAAGGGAAAGAAGTGTGCATAAGAAATATGTAAAGGGAAAGAAGTGTGCATAAGAAATATGTAAAGGGAAAGAAGTGTGCATAAGAAATATGTAAAGGGAAAGAAGTGTGCATAAGAAATATGTAAAGGGAAAGAAGTGTGCATAAGAAATATGTAAAGGGAAAGAAGTGTGCATAAGAAATATGTAAAGGGAAAGAAGTGTGCATAAGAAATATGTAAAGGGAAAGAAGTGTGCATAAGAAATAAACACATGATGTCGGGACAAGCCCTCGAGTTAAATATGTAAAGGGAAAGAAGTGTGCATAAGAAATAATAAAGGGAAAGAAGTGTGCATAAGAAATATGTAAAGGGAAAGAAGTGTGCATAAGAAATATGTAAAGGGAAAGAAGTGTGCATAAGAAATATGTAAAGGGAAAGAAGTGTGCCTAAGAAATATGTAAAGGGAAAGAAGTGTGCATAAGAAATATGTAAAGGGAAAGAAGTGTGCATAAGAAATATGTAAAGGGAAAGAAGTGTGCATAAGAAATATGTAAAGGGAAAGAAGTGTGCATAAGAAATATGTAAAGGGAAAGAAGTGTGCATAAGAAATATGTAAAGGGAAAGAAGTGTGCATAAGAAATATGTAAAGGGAAAGAAGTGTGCATAAGAAATATGTAAAGGGAAAGAAGTGTGCATAAGAAATATGTAAAGGGAAAGAAGTGTGCATAAGAAATATGTAAAGGGAAAGAAGTGTGCATAAGAAATATGTAAAGGGAAAGAAGTGTGCATAAGAAATATGTAAAGGGAAAGAAGTGTGCATAAGAAATATGTAAAGGGAAAGAAGTGTGCATAAGAAATATGTAAAGGGAAAGAAGTGTGCATAAGAAATATGTAAAGGGAAAGAAGTGTGCATAAGACATATGTAAAGGGAAAGAAGTGTGCATAAGAAATATGTAAAGGGAAAGAAGTGTGCATAAGAAATATGTAAAGGGAAAGAAGTGTGCATAAAAAATATGTAAAGGGAAAGAAGTGTGCATAAGAAATATGTAAAGGGAAAGAAGTGTGCATAAGAAATATGTAAAGGGAAAGAAGTGTGCATAAGAAATAAAGACATGATGTGGGAACAAGCCCTCGAGTTAAATATGTAAAGGGAAAGAAGTGTGCATACAAAATATGTAAAGGGAAAGAAGTGTGCATAAGAAATATGTAAAGGGAAAGAAGTGTGCATAAGAAATAAACACATGATGTGGGAACAAGCCCTCGAGTTAAATATGTAAAGGGAAAGAAGTGTGCATAAGAAATAAACACATGATGTGGGAACAAGCCCTCGAGTTAAATATGTAAAGGGAAAGAAGTGTGCATAAGAAATATGTAAAGGGAAAGAAGTGTGCATAAGAAATATATAAAGGGAAAGAAGTGTGCATAAGAAATATGTAAAGGGAAAGAAGTGTGCATAAGAAATATGTAAAGGGAAAGAAGTGTGCATAAGAAATATGTAAAGGGAAAGAAGTGTGCATAAGAAATATGTAAAGGGAAAGAAGTGTGCATAAGAAATAATAAAGGGAAAGAGGTGTGCATAAGAAATATGTAAAGGGAAAGAAGTGTGCATAAGAAATATGTAAAGGGAAAGAAGTGTGCATAAGAAATATGTAAAGGGAAAGAAGTGTGCATAAGAAATAAACACATGATGTGGGAACAAGCCCTCGAGTTAAATATGTAAAGGGAAAGAAGTGTGCATAAGAAATATGTAAAGGGAAAGAAGTGTGCATAAGAAATATGTAAAGGGAAAGAAGTGTGCATAAGAAATAAACACATGATGTGGGAACAAGCCCTCGAGTTAAATATGTAAAGGGAAAGAAGTGTGCATAAGAAATAAACACATGATGTGGGAACAAGCCCTCGAGTTAAATATGTAAAGGGAAAGAAGTGTGCATAAGAAATATGTAAAGGGAAAGAAGTGTGCATAAGAAATATATAAAGGGAAAGAAGTGTGCATAAGAAATATGTAAAGGGAAAGAAGTGTGCATAAGAAATATGTAAAGGGAAAGAAGTGTGCATAAGAATTATGTAAAGGTAAAGAAGTGTGCATAAGAAATATGTAAAGGGAAAGAAGTGTGCATAAGAAATAATAAAGGGAAAGAAGTGTGCATAAGAAATATGTAAAGGGAAAGAAGTGTGCATAAGAAATATGTAAAGGGAAAGAAGTGTGCATAAGAAATATGTAAATGGAAAGAAGTGTGCATAAGAAATATGTAAAGGGAAAGAAGTGTGCATAAGAAATAATAAAGGGAAAGAAGTGTGCATAAGAAATATGTAAAGGGAAAGAAGTGTGCATAAGAAATATGTAAAGGGAAAGAAGTGTGCATAATGAATATGTAAAGGGAAAGAAGTGTGCATAAGAAATATCTAAAGGGAAAGAAGTGTGCATAAGAAATATGTAAAGGGAAAGAAGTGTGCATAAGAAATATGTAAAGGGAAAGAAGTGTGCATAAGAAATATGTAAAGGGAAAGAAGTGTGCATAAGAAATATGTAAAGGGAAAGAAGTGTGCATAAGAAATATGTAAAGGGAAAGAAGTGTGCATAAGAAATATGTAAAGGGAAAGAAGTGTGCATAAGAAATGTGTAAAGGGAAAGAAGTGTGCATAAGAAATATGTAAAGGGAAAGAAGTGTGCATAAGAAATATGTAAAGGGAAAGAAGTGTGCATAAGAAATATGTAAAGGGAAAGAAGTGTGCATAAGAAATAAACACATGATGTGGGAACAAGCCCTCGAGTTAAATATGTAAAGGGAAAGAAGTGTGCATAAGAAATATGTAAAGGGAAAGAAGTGTGCATAAGAAATATGTAAAGGGAAAGAAGTGTGCATAAGAAATAAACACATGATGTGGGAACAAGCCCTCGAGTTAAACATGTAAAGGGAAAGAAGTGTGCATAAGAAATATGTAAAGGGAAAGAAGTGTGCATAAGAAATATGTAAAGGGAAAGAAGTGTGCATAAGAAATATGTAAAGGGAAAGAAGTGTGCATAATGAATATGTAAAGGGAAAGAAGTGTGCATAAGAAATATCTAAAGGGAAAGAAGTGTGCATAAGAAATATGTAAAGGGAAAGAAGTGTGCATAAGAAATATGTAAAGGGAAAGAAGTGTGCATAAGAAATATGTAAAGGGAAAGAAGTGTGCATAAGAAATATGTAAAGGGAAAGAAGTGTGCATAAGAAATATGTAAAGGGAAAGAAGTGTGCATAAGAAATATGTAAAGGGAAAGAAGTGTGCATAAGAAATATGTAAAGGGAAAGAAGTGTGCATAAGAAATATGTAAAGGGAAAGAAGTGTGCATAAGAAATATGTAAAGGGAAAGAAGTGTGCATAAGAAATATGTAAAGGGAAAGAAGTGTGCATAAGAAATAAACACATGATGTGGGAACAAGCCCTCGAGTTAAACATGTAAAGGGAAAGAAGTGTGCATAAGAAATATGTAAAGGGAAAGAAGTGTGCATAAGAAATATGTAAAGGGAAAGAAGTGTGCATAAGAAATATGTAAAGGGAAAGAAGTGTGCATAAGAAATATGTAAAGGGAAAGAAGTGTGCATAAGAAATATGTAAAGGGAAAGAAGTGTGCATAAGAAATATGTAAAGGGAAAGAAGTGTGCATAAGAAATATGTAAAGGGAAAGAAGTGTGCATAAGAAATATGTAAAGGGAAAGAAGTGTGCATAAGAAATATGTTAAGGGAAAGAAGTGTGCATAAGAAATATGTAAAGGGAAAGAAGTGTGCATAAGAAATATGTAAAGGGAAAGAAGTGTGCATAAGAAATATGTAAAGGGAAAGAAGTGTGCATAAGAAATATGTAAAGGGAAAGAAGTGTGCATAAGAAATATGTAAAGGGAAAGAAGTGTGCATAAGAAATATGTAAAGGGAAAGAAGTGTGCATAAGAAATATGTAAAGGGAAAGAAGTGTGCATAAGAAATATGTAAAGGGAAAGAAGTGTGCATAAGAAATATGTAAAGGGAAAGAAGTGTGCATAAGAAATATGTAAAGGGAAAGAAGTGTGCATAAGAAATAAACACATGATGTCGGGACAAGCCCTCGAGTTAAATATGTAAAGGGAAAGAAGTGTGCATAAGAAATAATAAAGGGAAAGAAGTGTGCATAAGAAATATGTAAAGGGAAAGAAGTGTGCATAAGAAATATGTAAAGGGAAAGAAGTGTGCATAAGAAATATGTAAAGGGAAAGAAGTGTGCCTAAGAAATATGTAAAGGGAAAGAAGTGTGCATAAGAAATATGTAAAGGGAAAGAAGTGTGCATAAGAAATATGTAAAGGGAAAGAAGTGTGCATAAGAAATATGTAAAGGGAAAGAAGTGTGCATAAGAAATATGTAAAGGGAAAGAAGTGTGCATAAGAAATATGTAAAGGGAAAGAAGTGTGCATAAGAAATATGTAAAGGGAAAGAAGTGTGCATAAGAAATATGTAAAGGGAAAGAAGTGTGCATAAGAAATATGTAAAGGGAAAGAAGTGTGCATAAGAAATATGTAAAGGGAAAGAAGTGTGCATAAGAAATATGTAAAGGGAAAGAAGTGTGCATACGAAATATGTAAAGGGAAAGAAGTGTGCATAAGAAATATGTAAAGGGAAAGAAGTGTGCATAAGAAATATGTAAAGGGAAAGAAGTGTGCATAAGAAATATGTAAAGGGAAAGAAGTGTGCATAAGACATATGTAAAGGGAAAGAAGTGTGCATAAGAAATATGTAAAGGGAAAGAAGTGTGCATAAGAAATATGTAAAGGGAAAGAAGTGTGCATAAAAAATATGTAAAGGGAAAGAAGTGTGCATAAGAAATATGTAAAGGGAAAGAAGTGTGCATAAGAAATATGTAAAGGGAAAGAAGTGTGCATAAGAAATAAAGACATGATGTGGGAACAAGCCCTCGAGTTAAATATGTAAAGGGAAAGAAGTGTGCATACAAAATATGTAAAGGGAAAGAAGTGTGCATAAGAAATATGTAAAGGGAAAGAAGTGTGCATAAGAAATAAACACATGATGTGGGAACAAGCCCTCGAGTTAAATATGTAAAGGGAAAGAAGTGTGCATAAGAAATAAACACATGATGTGGGAACAAGCCCTCGAGTTAAATATGTAAAGGGAAAGAAGTGTGCATAAGAAATATGTAAAGGGAAAGAAGTGTGCATAAGAAATATATAAAGGGAAAGAAGTGTGCATAAGAAATATGTAAAGGGAAAGAAGTGTGCATAAGAAATATGTAAAGGGAAAGAAGTGTGCATAAGAAATATGTAAAGGGAAAGAAGTGTGCATAAGAAATATGTAAAGGGAAAGAAGTGTGCATAAGAAATAATAAAGGGAAAGAGGTGTGCATAAGAAATATGTAAAGGGAAAGAAGTGTGCATAAGAAATATGTAAAGGGAAAGAAGTGTGCATAAGAAATATGTAAAGGGAAAGAAGTGTGCATAAGAAATAAACACATGATGTGGGAACAAGCCCTCGAGTTAAATATGTAAAGGGAAAGAAGTGTGCATAAGAAATATGTAAAGGGAAAGAAGTGTGCATAAGAAATATGTAAAGGGAAAGAAGTGTGCATAAGAAATAAACACATGATGTGGGAACAAGCCCTCGAGTTAAATATGTAAAGGGAAAGAAGTGTGCATAAGAAATAAACACATGATGTGGGAACAAGCCCTCGAGTTAAATATGTAAAGGGAAAGAAGTGTGCATAAGAAATATGTAAAGGGAAAGAAGTGTGCATAAGAAATATATAAAGGGAAAGAAGTGTGCATAAGAAATATGTAAAGGGAAAGAAGTGTGCATAAGAAATATGTAAAGGGAAAGAAGTGTGCATAAGAATTATGTAAAGGTAAAGAAGTGTGCATAAGAAATATGTAAAGGGAAAGAAGTGTGCATAAGAAATAATAAAGGGAAAGAAGTGTGCATAAGAAAAATGTAAAGGGAAAGAAGTGTGCATAAGAAATATGTAAAGGGAAAGAAGTGTGCATAAGAAATATGTAAATGGAAAGAAGTGTGCATAAGAAATATGTAAAGGGAAAGAAGTGTGCATAAGAAATAATAAAGGGAAAGAAGTGTGCATAAGAAATATGTAAAGGGAAAGAAGTGTGCATAAGAAATATGTAAAGGGAAAGAAGTGTGCATAATGAATATGTAAAGGGAAAGAAGTGTGCATAAGAAATATCTAAAGGGAAAGAAGTGTGCATAAGAAATATGTAAAGGGAAAGAAGTGTGCATAAGAAATATGTAAAGGGAAAGAAGTGTGCATAAGAAATATGTAAAGGGAAAGAAGTGTGCATAAGAAATATGTAAAGGGAAAGAAGTGTGCATAAGAAATATGTAAAGGGAAAGAAGTGTGCATAAGAAATATGTAAAGGGAAAGAAGTGTGCATAAGAAATGTGTAAAGGGAAAGAAGTGTGCATAAGAAATATGTAAAGGGAAAGAAGTGTGCATAAGAAATATGTAAAGGGAAAGAAGTGTGCATAAGAAATATGTAAAGGGAAAGAAGTGTGCATAAGAAATAAACACATGATGTGGGAACAAGCCCTCGAGTTAAATATGTAAAGGGAAAGAAGTGTGCATAAGAAATATGTAAAGGGAAAGAAGTGTGCATAAGAAATATGTAAAGGGAAAGAAGTGTGCATAAGAAATAAACACATGATGTGGGAACAAGCCCTCGAGTTAAACATGTAAAGGGAAAGAAGTGTGCATAAGAAATATGTAAAGGGAAAGAAGTGTGCATAAGAAATATGTAAAGGGAAAGAAGTGTGCATAAGAAATATGTAAAGGGAAAGAAGTGTGCATAAGAAATATGTAAAGGGAAAGAAGTGTGCATAAGAAATATGTAAAGGGAAAGAAGTGTGCATAAGAAATATGTAAAGGGAAAGAAGTGTGCATAAGAAATATGTAAAGGGAAAGAAGTGTGCATAAGAAATATGTAAAGGGAAAGAAGTGTGCATAAGAAATATGTTAAGGGAAAGAAGTGTGCATAAGAAATATGTAAAGGTAAAGAAGTGTGCATAACAAATATGTAAAGGGAAAGAAGTGTGCATAAGAAATATGTAAAGGGAAAGAAGTGTGCATAAGAAATATGTAAAGGGAAAGAAGTGTGCATAAGAAATATGTAAAGGGAAAGAAGTGTGCATAAGAAATATGTAAAGGGAAAGAAGTGTGCATAAGAAATATGTAAAGGGAAAGAAGTGTGCATAAGAAATATGTAAAGGGAAAGAAGTGTGCATAAGAAATATGTAAAGGGAAAGAAGTGGGCATAAGAAATATGTAAAGGGAAAGAAGTGTGCATAAGAAATATGTAAAGGGAAAGAAGTGTGCATAAGAAATATGTAAAGGGAAAGAAGTGTGCATAAGAAATAAACACATGATGTCGGGACAAGCCCTCGAGTTAAATATGTAAAGGGAAAGAAGTGTGCATAAGAAATAATAAAGGGAAAGAAGTGTGCATAAGAAATATGTAAAGGGAAAGAAGTGTGCATAAAAAATATGTAAAGGGAAAGAAGTGTGCATAAGAAATATGTAAAGGGAAAGAAGTGTGCATAAGAAATATGTAAAGGGAAAGAAGTGTGCATAAGAAATATGTAAAGGGAAAGAAGTGTGCATAAGAAATATGTAAAGGGAAAGAAGTGTGCATAAGAAATATGTAAAGGGAAAGAAGTGTGCATAAGAAATAAACACATGATGTGGGAACAAGCCCTCGAGTTAAATATGTAAAGGGAAAGAAGTGTGCATACAAAATATGTAAAGGGAAAGAAGTGTGCATAAGAAATATGTAAAGGGAAAGAAGTGTGCATAAGAAATAAACACATGATGTGGGAACAAGCCCTCGAGTTAAATATGTAAAGGGAAAGAAGTGTGCATAAGAAATAAACACATGATGTGGGAACAAGCCGTCGAGTTAAATATGTAAAGGGAAAGAAGTGTGCATAAGAAATATGTAAAGGGAAAGAAGTGTGCATAAGAAATATGTAAAGGGAAAGAAGTGTGCATAAGAAATATGTAAAGGGAAAGACGTGTGCATAAGAAATATGTAAAGGGAAAGAAGTGTGCATAAGGAATATGTAAAGGGAAAGAAGTGTGCATAAGAAATAATCAAGGGAAAGAAGTGTGCATAAGAAATATGTAAAGGGAAAGAAGTGTGCATAAGAAATATGTAAAGGGAAAGAAGTGTGCATAAGAAATATGTAAAGGGAAAGAAGTGTGCATAAGAAATATGTAAAGGGAAAGAAGTGTGCATAAGAAATATGTAAAGGGAAAGAAGTGTGCATAAGAAATATGTAAAGGGAAATAAGTGTGCATAAGAAATATGTAAAGGGAAAGAAGTGTGCATAAGAAATATGTAAAGGGAAATAAGTGTGCATAAGAAATATGTAAAGGGAAAGAAGTGTGCATAAGAAATATGTAAAGGGAAAGAAGTGTGCATAAGAAATATGTAAAGGGAAAGAAGTGTGCATAAGAAATATGTAAAGGGAAAGAAGTGTGCATAAGAAATATTTAAAGGGAAAGAAGTGTGCATAAGAAATATGTAAAGGGAAAGAAGTGTGCATAAGAAATATGTAAAGGGAAAGAAGTGTGCATAAGAAATATGTAAAGGGAAAGAAGTGTGCATAAGAAATAAACACATGATGTGGGAACAAGCCCTCGAGTTAAATATGTCAAGGGAAAGAAGTGTGCATAAGAAATATGTAAAGGGAAATAGGTGTGCATAAGAAATATGTAAAGGGAAAGAAGTGTGCATAAGAAATAAACACATGATGTGGGAACAAGTCCTCGAGTTAAATATGTAAAGGGAAAGAAGTGTGCATAAGAAATATGTAAAGGGAAAGAAGTGTGCATAAGAAATATGTAAAGGGAAAGAAGTGTGCATAAGAAATATGTAAAGGGAAAGAAGTGTGCATAAGAAATATGTAAAGGGAAAGAAGTGTGCATAAGAAATATGTAAAGGGAAAGAAGTGTGCATAAGAAATATGTAAAGGGAAAGAAGTGTGCATAAGAAATATGTAAAGGGAAAGAAGTGTGCATAAGAAATATGTAAAGGGAAAGAAGTGTGCATAAGAAATATGTAAAGGGAAAGAAGTGTGCATAAGAAATATGTAAAGGGAAAGAAGTGTGCATAAGAAATATGTAAAGGGAAAGAAGTGTGCATAAGAAATATGTAAATGGAAAGAAGTGTGCATAAGAAATATGTAAAGGGAAAGAAGTGTGCATAAGAAATATGTAAAGGGAAAGAAGTGTGCATAAGAAATATGTAAAGGGAAAGAAGTGTGCATAAGAAATATGTAAAGGGAAAGAAGTGTGCATAAGAAATATGTAAAGGGAAAGAAGTGTGCATAAGAAATATGTAAAGGGAAAGAAGTGTGCATAAGAAATATGTAAAGGGAAAGAAGTGTGCATAAAAAATATGTAAAGGGAAAGAAGTGTGCATAAGAAATATGTAAAGTGAAAGAAGTGTGCATAAGAAATATGTAAAGTGAAAGAAGTGTGCATAAGAAATATGTAAAGGGAAAGAAGTGTGCATAAGAAATATGTAAAGGGAAAGAAGTGTGCATAAGAAATATGTAAAGGAAAAGAAGTGTGCATAAGAAATATGTAAAGGGAAAGAAGTGTGCATAAGAAATATGTAAAGGGAAAGAAGTGTGCATAAGAAATATGTAAAGGGAAAGAAGTGTGCATAAGAAATATGTAAAGGGAAAGAAGTGTGCATAAGAAATATGTAAAGGGAAAGAAGTGTGCATAAGAAATATGTAAAGGGAAAGAAGTGTGCATAAGAAATATGTAAAGGGAAAGAAGTGTGCATAAGAAATATGTAAAGGGAATGAAGTGTGCATAAGAAATATGTAAAGGGAAAGAAGTGTGCATAAGAAATATGTAAAGGGAAAGAAGTGTGCATAAGAAATATGTAAAGGGAAAGAAGTGTGCATAAGAAATATGTAAAGGGAAAGAAGTGTGCATAAGAAATATGTAAAGGGAAAGAAGTGTGCATAAGAAATATGTAAAGGGAAAGAAATGTGCATAAGAAATATGTAAAGGGAAAGAAGTGTGCATAAGAAATATGTAAAGGGAAAGAAGTGTGCATAAGAAATATGTAAAGGGAAAGAAGTGTGCATAAGAAATATGTAAAGGGAAAGAAGTGTGCATAAGAAATATGTAAAGGGAAAGAAGTGTGCATGAGAAATATGTAAAGGGAAAGAAGTGTGCATAAGAAATATGTAAAGGGAAAGAAGTGTGCATAAGAAATATGTAAAGGGAAAGAAGTGTGCATAAGAAATATGTAAAGGGAAAGAAGTGTGCATAAGAAATATGTAAAGGGAAAGAAGTGTGCATAAGAAATATGTAAAGGGAAAGAAGTGTGCATAAGAAATATGTAAAGGGAAAGAAGTGTGCATAAGAAATATGTAAAGGGAAAGAAGTGTGCATAAGAAATATGTAAAGGGAAAGAAGTGTGCATAAGAAATATGTAAAGGGAAAGAAGTGTGCATAAGAAATATGTAAAGGGAAAGAAGTGTGCATAAGAAATATGTAAAGGGAAAGAAGTGTGCATAAGAAATATGTAAAGGGAAAGAAGTGTGCATAAGAAATATGTAAAGGGAAAGAAGTGTGCATAAGAAATATGTAAAGGGAAAGAAGTGTGCATAAGAAATATGTAAAGGGAAAGAAGTGTGCATAAGAAATATGTAAAGGGAAAGAAGTGTGCATAAGAAATATGTAAAGGGAAAGAAGTGTGCATAAGAAATATGTAAAGGGAAAGAAGTGTGCATAAGAAATATGTAAAGGGAAAGAAGTGTGCATAAGAAATATGTAAAGGGAAAGAAGTGTGCATAAGAAATATGTAAAGGGAAAGAAGTGTGCATAAGAAATATGTAAAGGGAAAGAAGTGTGCATAAGAAATATGTAAAGGGAAAGAAGTGTGCATAAGAAATATGTAAAGGGAAAGAAGTGTGCATAAGAAATATGTAAAGGGAAAGAAGTGTGCATAAGAAATATGTAAAGGGAAAGAAGTGTGCATAAGAAATATGTAAAGGGAAAGAAGTGTGCATAAGAAATATGTAAAGGGAAAGAAGTGTGCATAAGAAATATGTAAAGGGAAAGAAGTGTGCATAAGAAATATGTAAAGGGAAAGAAGTGTGCATAAGAAATATGTAAAGGGAAAGAAGTGTGCATAAGAAATATGTAAAGGGAAAGAAGTGTGCATAAGAAATATGTAAAGGGAAAGAAGTGTGCATAAGAAATATGTAAAGGGAAAGAAGTGTGCATAAGAAATATGTAAAGGGAAAGAAGTGTGCATAAGAAATATGTAAAGGGAAAGAAGTGTGCATAAGAAATATGTAAAGGGAAAGAAGTGTGCATAAGAAATATGTAAAGGGAAAGAAGTGTGCATAAGAAATATGTAAAGGGAAAGAAGTGTGCATAAGAAATATGTAAAGGGAAAGAAGTGTGCATAAGAAATATGTAAAGGGAAAGAAGTGTGCATAAGAAATATGTAAAGGGAAAGAAGTGTGCATAAGAAATATGTAAAGGGAAAGAAGTGTGCATAAGAAATATGTAAAGGGAAAGAAGTGTGCATAAGAAATATGTAAAGGGAAAGAAGTGTGCATAAGAAATATGTAAAGGGAAAGAAGTGTGCATAAGAAATATGTAAAGGGAAAGAAGTGTGCATAAGAAATATGTAAAGGGAAAGAAGTGTGCATAAGAAATATGTAAAGGGAAAGAAGTGTGCATAAGAAATATGTAAAGGGAAAGAAGTGTGCATAAGAAATATGTAAAGGGAAAGAAGTGTGCATAAGAAATATGTAAAGGGAAAGAAGTGTGCATAAGAAATATGTAAAGGGAAAGAAGTGTGCATAAGAAATATGTAAAGGGAAAGAAGTGTGCATAAGAAATATGTAAAGGGAAAGAAGTGTGCATAAGAAATATGTAAAGGGAAAGAAGTGAGCATAAGAAATATGTAAAGGGAAAGAAGTGTGCATAAGAAATATGTAAAGGGAAAGAAGTGTGCATAAGAAATATGTAAAGGGAAAGAAGTGTGCATAAGAAATATGTAAAGGGAAAGAAGTGTGCATAAGAAATATGTAAAGGGAAAGAAGTGTGCATAAGAAATATGTAAAGGGAAAGAAGTGTGCATAAGAAATATGTAAAGGGAAAGAAGTGTGCATAAGAAATATGTAAAGGGAAAGAAGTGTGCATAAGAAATATGTAAAGGGAAAGAAGTGTGCATAAGAAATATGTAAAGGAAAAGAAGTGTGCATAAGAAATATGTAAAGGGAAAGAAGTGTGCATAAGAAATATGTAAAGGGAAAGAAGTGTGCATAAGAAATATGTAAAGGGAAAGAAGTGTGCATAAGAAATATGTAAAGGGAAAGAAGTGTGCATAAGAAATATGTAAAGGGAAAGAAGTGTGCATAAGAAATATGTAAAGGGAAAGAAGTGTGCATAAGAAATATGTAAAGGGAAAGAAGTGTGCATAAGAAATATGTAAAGGGAATGAAGTGTGCATAAGAAATATGTAAAGGGAAAGAAGTGTGCATAAGAAATATGTAAAGGGAAAGAAGTGTGCATAAGAAATATGTAAAGGGAAAGAAGTGTGCATAAGAAATATGTAAAGGGAAAGAAGTGTGCATAAGAAATATGTAAAGGGAAAGAAGTGTGCATAAGAAATATGTAAAGGGAAAGAAGTGTGCATAAGAAATATGTAAAGGGAAAGAAGTGTGCATAAGAAATATGTAAAGGGAAAGAAGTGTGCATAAGAAATATGTAAAGGGAAAGAAGTGTGCATGAGAAATATGTAAAGGGAAAGAAGTGTGCATAAGAAATATGTAAAGGGAAAGAAGTGTGCATCAGAAATATGTAAAGGGAAAGAAGTGTGCATAAGAAATATGTAAAGGGAAAGAAGTGTGCATAAGAAATATGTAAAGGGAAAGAAGTGTGCATAAGAAATATGTAAAGGGAAAGAAGTGTGCATAAGAAATATGTAAAGGGAAAGAAGTGTGCATAAGAAATATGTAAAGGGAAAGAAGTGTGCATAAGAAATATGTAAAGGGAAAGAAGTGTGCATAAGAAATATGTAAAGGGAATGAAGTGTGCATAAGAAATATGTAAAGGGAAAGAAGTGTGCATAAGAAATATGTAAAGGGAAAGAAGTGTGCATAAGAAATATGTAAAGGGAAAGAAGTGTGCATAAGAAATATGTAAAGGGAAAGAAGTGTGCATAAGAAATATGTAAAGGGAAAGAAGTGTGCATAAGAAATATGTAAAGGGAAAGAAGTGTGCATAAGAAATATGTAAAGGGAAAGAAGTGTGCATAAGAAATATGTAAAGGGAAAGAAGTGTGCATAAGAAATATGTAAAGGGAAAGAAGTGTGCATAAGAAATATGTAAAGGGAAAGAAGTGTGCATAAGAAATATGTAAAGGGAAAGAAGTGTGCATGAGAAATATGTAAAGGGAAAGAAGTGTGCATAAGAAATATGTAAAGGGAAAGAAGTGTGCATCAGAAATATGTAAAGGGAAAGAAGTGTGCATAAGAAATATGTAAAGGGAAAGAAGTGTGCATAAGAAATATGTAAAGGGAAAGAAGTGTGCATAAGAAATATGTAAAGGGAAAGAAGTGTGCATAAGAAATATGTAAAGGGAAAGAAGTGTGCATAAGAAATATGTAAAGGGAAAGAAGTGTGCATAATAAATATGTAAAGGGAAAGAAGTGTGCATAAGAAATATGTAAATGGAAAGAAGTGTGCATAAGAAATATGTAAAGGGAAAGAAGTGTGCAGAAGAAATATGTAAAGGGAAAGTAGTGTGCATAAGAAATATGTAAAGGGAAAGAAGTGTGCATAAGAAATATGTAAAGGGAAAGAAGTGTGCATAAGAAATATGTAAAGGGAAAGAAGTGTGCATAAGAAATATGTAAAGGGAAAGAAGTGTGCATAAGAAATATGTAAAGGGAAAGAAGTGTGCATAAGAAATATGTAAAGGGAAAGAAGTGTGCATAAGAAATACGTAAAGGGAAAGAAGTGTGCATAAGAAATATGTAAAGGGAAAGAAGTGTGCATAAGAAATACGTAAAGGGAAAGTAGTGTGCATAAGAAATATGTAAAGGGAAAGAAGTGTGCATAAGAAATATGTAAAGGGAAAGAAGTGTGCATAAGAAATATGTAAAGGGAAAGAAGTGTGCATAAGAAATATGTAAAGGGAAAGAAGTGTGCATAAGAAATATGTAAAGGGAAAGAAGTGTGCATAAGAAATATGTAAAGGGAAAGAAGTGTGCATAAGAAATATGTAAAGGGAAAGAAGTGTGCATAAAAAATATGTAAAGGGAAAGAAGTGTGCATAAGAAATATGTAAAGGGAAAGAAGTGTGCATAAGAAATATGTAAAGGGAAAGAAGTGTGCATAAGAAATATGTAAAGGGAAAGAAGTGTGCATGAGAAATATGTAAAGGGAAAGAAGTGTGCATAAGAAATATGTAAAGGGAAAGAAGTGTGCATCAGAAATATGTAAAGGGAAAGAAGTGTGCATAAGAAATATGTAAAGGGAAAGAAGTGTGCATAAGAAATATGTAAAGGGAAAGAAGTGTGCATAAGAAATATGTAAAGGGAAAGAAGTGTGCATAAGAAATATGTAAAGGGAAAGAAGTGTGCATAAGAAATATGTAAAGGGAAAGAAGTGTGCATAAGAAATATGTAAAGGGAAAGAAGTGTGCATAAGAAATATGTAAAGGAAATGAAGTGTGCATAAGAAATATGTAAAGGGAAAGAAGTGTGCATAAGAAATATGTAAAGGGAAAGAAGTGTGCATAAGAAATATGTAAAGGGAAAGAAGTGTGCATAAGAAATATGTAAAGGGAAAGAAGTGTGCATAAGAAATATGTAAAGGGAAAGAAGTGTGCATAAGAAATATGTAAAGGGAAAGAAGTGTGCATAAGAAATATGTAAAGGGAAAGAAGTGTGCATAAGAAATATGTAAAGGGAAAGAAGTGTGCATAAGAAATATGTAAAGGGAAAGAAGTGTGCATAAGAAATATGTAAAGGGAAAGAAGTGTGCATAAGAAATATGTAAAGGGAAAGAAGTGTGCATGAGAAATATGTAAAGGGAAAGAAGTGTGCATAAGAAATATGTAAAGGGAAAGAAGTGTGCATCAGAAATATGTAAAGGGAAAGAAGTGTGCATAAGAAATATGTAAAGGGAAAGAAGTGTGCATAAGAAATATGTAAAGGGAAAGAAGTGTGCATAAGAAATATGTAAAGGGAAAGAAGTGTGCATAAGAAATATGTAAAGGGAAAGAAGTGTGCATAAGAAATATGTAAAGGGAAAGAAGTGTGCATAATAAATATGTAAAGGGAAAGAAGTGTGCATAATAAATATGTAAAGGGAAAGAAGTGTGCATAATAAATATGTAAAGGGAAAGAAGTGTGCATAAGAAATATGTAAAGGGAAAGTAGTGTGCATAAGAAATATGTAAAGGGAAAGAAGTGTGCATAAGAAATATGTAAAGGGAAAGAAGTGTGCATAAGAAATATGTAAAGGGAAAGAAGTGTGCATAAGAAATATGTAAAGGGAAAGAAGTGTGCATAAGAAATATGTAAAGGGAAAGAAGTGTGCAAAAGAAATATGTAAAGGGAAAGAAGTGTGCATAAGAAATATGTAAAGGGAAAGAAGTGTGCATAAGAAATACGTAAAGGGAAAGTAGTGTGCATAAGAAATATGTAAAGGGAAAGAAGTGTGCATAAGAAATATGTAAAGGGAAAGAAGTGTGCATAAGAAATATGTAAAGGGAAAGAAGTGTGCATAAGAAATATGTAAAGGGAAAGAAGTGTGCATAAGAAATATGTAAAGGGAAAGAAGTGTGCATAAGAAATATGTAAAGGGAAAGAAGTGTGCATAAGAAATATGTAAAGGGAAAGAAGTGTGCATAAGAAATATGTAAAGGGAAAGAAGTGTGCATAAGAAATATGTAAAGGGAAAGAAGTGTGCATAAGAAATATGTAAAGGGAAAGAAGTGTGCATAAGAAATATGTAAAGGGAAAGAAGTGTGCATAAGAAATATGTAAAGGGAAAGAAGTGTGCATAAGAAATATGTAAAGGGAAAGAAGTGTGCATAAGAAATATGTAAAGGGAAAGAAGTGTGCATAAGAAATATGTAAAGGGAAAGAAGTGTGCATAAGAAATATGTAAAGGGAAAGAAGTGTGCATAAGAAATATGTAAAGGGAAAGAAGTGTGCATAAGAAATATGTAAAGGGAAAGAAGTGTGCATAAGAAATATGTAAAGGGAAAGAAGTGTGCATAAGAAATATGTAAAGGGAAAGAAGTGTGCATAAGAAATATGTAAAGGGAAAGAAGTGTGCATAAGAAATATGTAAAGGGAAAGAAGTGTGCATAAGAAATATGTAAAGGGAAAGAAGTGTGCATAAGAAATATGTAAAGGGAAAGAAGTGTGCATAAGAAATATGTAAAGGGAAAGAAGTGTGCATAAGAAATATGTAAAGGGAAAGAAGTGTGCATAAGAAATATGTAAAGGGAAAGAAGTGTGCATAAGAAATATGTAAAGGGAAAGAAGTGTGCATAAGAAATATGTAAAGGGAAAGAAGTGTGCATAAGAAATATGTAAAGGGAAAGAAGTGTGCATAAGAAATATGTAAAGGGAAAGAAGTGTGCATAAGAAATATGTAAAGGGAAAGAAGTGTGCATAAGAAATATGTAAAGGGAAAGAAGTGTGCATAAGAAATATGTAAAGGGAAAGAAGTGTGCATAAGAAATATGTAAAGGGAAAGAAGTGTGCATAAGAAATATGTAAAGGGAAAGAAGTGTGCATAAGAAATATGTAAAGGGAAAGAAGTGTGCATAAGAAATATGTAAAGGGAAAGAAGTGTGCATAAGAAATATGTAAAGGGAAAGAAGTGTGCATAAGAAATATGTAAAGGGAAAGAAGTGTGCATAAGAAATATGTAAAGGGAAAGAAGTGTGCATAAGAAATATGTAAAGGGAAAGAAGTGTGCATAAGAAATATGTAAAGGGAAAGAAGTGTGCATAAGAAATATGTAAAGGGAAAGAAGTGTGCATAAGAAATATGTAAAGGGAAAGAAGTGTGCATAAGAAATATGTAAAGGGAAAGAAGTGTGCATAAGAAATATGTAAAGGGAAAGAAGTGTGCATAAGAAATATGTAAAGGGAAAGAAGTGTGCATAAGAAATATGTAAAGGGAAAGAAGTGTGCATAAGAAATATGTAAAGGGAAAGAAGTGTGCATAAGAAATATGTAAAGGGAAAGAAGTGTGCATAAGAAATATGTAAAGGGAAAGAAGTGTGCATAAGAAATATGTAAAGGGAAAGAAGTGTGCATAAGAAATATGTAAAGGGAAAGAAGTGTGCATAAGAAATATGTAAAGGGAAAGAAGTGTGCATAAGAAATATGTAAAGGGAAAGAAGTGTGCATAAGAAATATGTAAAGGGAAAGAAGTGTGCATAAGAAATATGTAAAGGGAAAGAAGTGTGCATAAGAAATATGTAAAGGGAAAGAAGTGTGCATAAGAAATATGTAAAGGGAAAGAAGTGTGCATAAGAAATATGTAAAGGGAAAGAAGTGTGCATAAGAAATATGTAAAGGGAAAGAAGTGTGCATAAGAAATATGTAAAGGGAAAGAAGTGTGCATAAGAAATATGTAAAGGGAAAGAAGTGTGCATAAGAAATATGTAAAGGGAAAGAAGTGTGCATAAGAAATATGTAAAGGGAAAGAAGTGTGCATAAGAAATATGTAAAGGGAAAGAAGTGTGCATAAGAAATATGTAAAGGGAAAGAAGTGTGCATAAGAAATATGTAAAGGGAAAGAAGTGTGCATAAGAAATATGTAAAGGGAAAGAAGTGTGCATAAGAAATATGTAAAGGGAAAGAAGTGTGCATAAGAAATATGTAAAGGGAAAGAAGTGTGCATAAGAAATATGTAAAGGGAAAGAAGTGTGCATAAGAAATATGTAAAGGGAAAGAAGTGTGCATAAGAAATATGTAAAGGGAAAGAAGTGTGCATAAGAAATATGTAAAGGGAAAGAAGTGTGCATAAGAAATATGTAAAGGGAAAGAAGTGTGCATAAGAAATATGTAAAGGGAAAGAAGTGTGCATAAGAAATATGTAAAGGGAAAGAAGTGTGCATAAGAAATATGTAAAGGGAAAGAAGTGTGCATAAGAAATATGTAAAGGGAAAGAAGTGTGCATAAGAAATATGTAAAGGGAAAGAAGTGTGCATAAGAAATATGTAAAGGGAAAGAAGTGTGCATAAGAAATATGTAAAGGGAAAGAAGTGTGCATAAGAAATATGTAAAGGGAAAGAAGTGTGCATAAGAAATATGTAAAGGGAAAGAAGTGTGCATAAGAAATATGTAAAGGGAAAGAAGTGTGCATAAGAAATATGTAAAGGGAAAGAAGTGTGCATAAGAAATATGTAAAGGGAAAGAAGTGTGCATAAGAAATATGTAAAGGGAAAGAAGTGTGCATAAGAAATATGTAAAGGGAAAGAAGTGTGCATAAGAAATATGTAAAGGGAAAGAAGTGTGCATAAGAAATATGTAAAGGGAAAGAAGTGTGCATAAGAAATATGTAAAGGGAAAGAAGTGTGCATAAGAAATATGTAAAGGGAAAGAAGTGTGCATAAGAAATATGTAAAGGGAAAGAAGTGTGCATAAGAAATATGTAAAGGGAAAGAAGTGTGCATAAGAAATATGTAAAGGGAAAGAAGTGTGCATAAGAAATATGTAAAGGGAAAGAAGTGTGCATAAGAAATATGTAAAGGGAAAGAAGTGTGCATAAGAAATATGTAAAGGGAAAGAAGTGTGCATAAGAAATATGTAAAGGGAAAGAAGTGTGCATAAGAAATATGTAAAGGGAAAGAAGTGTGCATAAGAAATATGTAAAGGGAAAGAAGTGTGCATAAGAAATATGTAAAGGGAAAGAAGTGTGCATAAGAAATATGTAAAGGGAAAGAAGTGTGCATAAGAAATATGTAAAGGGAAAGAAGTGTGCATAAGAAATATGTAAAGGGAAAGAAGTGTGCATAAGAAATATGTAAAGGGAAAGAAGTGTGCATAAGAAATATGTAAAGGGAAAGAAGTGTGCATAAGAAATATGTAAAGGGAAAGAAGTGTGCATAAGAAATATGTAAAGGGAAAGAAGTGTGCATAAGAAATATGTAAAGGGAAAGAAGTGTGCATAAGAAATATGTAAAGGGAAAGAAGTGTGCATAAGAAATATGTAAAGGGAAAGAAGTGTGCATAAGAAATATGTAAAGGGAAAGAAGTGTGCATAAGAAATATGTAAAGGGAAAGAAGTGTGCATAAGAAATATGTAAAGGGAAAGAAGTGTGCATAAGAAATATGTAAAGGGAAAGAAGTGTGCATAAGAAATATGTAAAGGGAAAGAAGTGTGCATAAGAAATATGTAAAGGGAAAGAAGTGTGCATAAGAAATATGTAAAGGGAAAGAAGTGTGCATAAGAAATATGTAAAGGGAAAGAAGTGTGCATAAGAAATATGTAAAGGGAAAGAAGTGTGCATAAGAAATATGTAAAGGGAAAGAAGTGTGCATAAGAAATATGTAAAGGGAAAGAAGTGTGCATAAGAAATATGTAAAGGGAAAGAAGTGTGCATAAGAAATATGTAAAGGGAAAGAAGTGCATAAGAAGGAAGAAGTGTGCATAAGAAATATGTAAAGGGAAAGAAGTGTGCATAAGAAATATGTAAAGGGAAAGAAGTGTGCATAAGAAATATGTAAAGGGAAAGAAGTGTGCATAAGAAATATGTAAAGGGAAAGAAGTGTGCATAAGAAATATGTAAAGGGAAAGAAGTGTGCATAAGAAATATGTAAAGGGAAAGAAGTGTGCATAAGAAATATGTAAAGGGAAAGAAGTGTGCATAAGAAATATGTAAAGGGAAAGAAGTGTGCATAAGAAATATGTAAAGGGAAAGAAGTGTGCATAAGAAATATGTAAAGGGAAAGAAGTGTGCATAAGAAATATGTAAAGGGAAAGAAGTGTGCATAAGAAATATGTAAAGGGAAAGAAGTGTGCATAAGAAATATGTAAAGGGAAAGAAGTGTGCATAAGAAATATGTAAAGGGAAAGAAGTGTGCATAAGAAATATGTAAAGGGAAAGAAGTGTGCATAAGAAATATGTAAAGGGAAAGAAGTGTGCATAAGAAATATGTAAAGGGAAAGAAGTGTGCATAAGAAATATGTAAAGGGAAAGAAGTGTGCATAAGAAATATGTAAAGGGAAAGAAGTGTGCATAAGAAATATGTAAAGGGAAAGAAGTGTGCATAAGAAATATGTAAAGGGAAAGAAGTGTGCATAAGAAATATGTAAAGGGAAAGAAGTGTGCATAAGAAATATGTAAAGGGAAAGAAGTGTGCATAAGAAATATGTAAAGGGAAAGAAGTGTGCATAAGAAATATGTAAAGGGAAAGAAGTGTGCATAAGAAATATGTAAAGGGAAAGAAGTGTGCATAAGAAATATGTAAAGGGAAAGAAGTGTGCATAAGAAATATGTAAAGGGAAAGAAGTGTGCATAAGAAATATGTAAAGGGAAAGAAGTGTGCATAAGAAATATGTAAAGGGAAAGAAGTGTGCATAAGAAATATGTAAAGGGAAAGAAGTGTGCATAAGAAATATGTAAAGGGAAAGAAGTGTGCATAAGAAATATGTAAAGGGAAAGAAGTGTGCATAAGAAATATGTAAAGGGAAAGAAGTGTGCATAAGAAATATGTAAAGGGAAAGAAGTGTGCATAAGAAATATGTAAAGGGAAAGAAGTGTGCATAAGAAATATGTAAAGGGAAAGAAGTGTGCATAAGAAATATGTAAAGGGAAAGAAGTGTGCATAAGAAATATGTAAAGGGAAAGAAGTGTGCATAAGAAATATGTAAAGGGAAAGAAGTGTGCATAAGAAATATGTAAAGGGAAAGAAGTGTGCATAAGAAATATGTAAAGGGAAAGAAGTGTGCATAAGAAATATGTAAAGGGAAAGAAGTGTGCATAAGAAATATGTAAAGGGAAAGAAGTGTGCATAAGAAATATGTAAAGGGAAAGAAGTGTGCATAAGAAATATGTAAAGGGAAAGAAGTGTGCATAAGAAATATGTAAAGGGAAAGAAGTGTGCATAAGAAATATGTAAAGGGAAAGAAGTGTGCATAAGAAATATGTAAAGGGAAAGAAGTGTGCATAAGAAATATGTAAAGGGAAAGAAGTGTGCATAAGAAATATGTAAAGGGAAAGAAGTGTGCATAAGAAATATGTAAAGGGAAAGAAGTGTGCATAAGAAATATGTAAAGGGAAAGAAGTGTGCATAAGAAATATGTAAAGGGAAAGAAGTGTGCATAAGAAATATGTAAAGGGAAAGAAGTGTGCATAAGAAATATGTAAAGGGAAAGAAGTGTGCATAAGAAATATGTAAAGGGAAAGAAGTGTGCATAAGAAATATGTAAAGGGAAAGAAGTGTGCATAAGAAATATGTAAAGGGAAAGAAGTGTGCATAAGAAATATGTAAAGGGAAAGAAGTGTGCATAAGAAATATGTAAAGGGAAAGAAGTGTGCATAAGAAATATGTAAAGGGAAAGAAGTGTGCATAAGAAATATGTAAAGGGAAAGAAGTGTGCATAAGAAATATGTAAAGGGAAAGAAGTGTGCATAAGAAATATGTAAAGGGAAAGAAGTGTGCATAAGAAATATGTAAAGGGAAAGAAGTGTGCATAAGAAATATGTAAAGGGAAAGAAGTGTGCATAAGAAATATGTAAAGGGAAAGAAGTGTGCATAAGAAATATGTAAAGGGAAAGAAGTGTGCATAAGAAATATGTAAAGGGAAAGAAGTGTGCATAAGAAATATGTAAAGGGAAAGAAGTGTGCATAAGAAATATGTAAAGGGAAAGAAGTGTGCATAAGAAATATGTAAAGGGAAAGAAGTGTGCATAAGAAATATGTAAAGGGAAAGAAGTGTGCATAAGAAATATGTAAAGGGAAAGAAGTGTGCATAAGAAATATGTAAAGGGAAAGAAGTGTGCATAAGAAATATGTAAAGGGAAAGAAGTGTGCATAAGAAATATGTAAAGGGAAAGAAGTGTGCATAAGAAATATGTAAAGGGAAAGAAGTGTGCATAAGAAATATGTAAAGGGAAAGAAGTGTGCATAAGAAATATGTAAAGGGAAAGAAGTGTGCATAAGAAATATGTAAAGGGAAAGAAGTGTGCATAAGAAATATGTAAAGGGAAAGAAGTGTGCATAAGAAATATGTAAAGGGAAAGAAGTGTGCATAAGAAATATGTAAAGGGAAAGAAGTGTGCATAAGAAATATGTAAAGGGAAAGAAGTGTGCATACGAAATATGTAAAGGGAAAGAAGTGTGCATAAGAAATATGTAAAGGGAAAGAAGTGTGCATAAGAAATATGTAATGGGAAAGAAGTGTGCATAAGAAATATGTAAAGGGAAAGAAGTGTGCATAAGAAATATGTAAAGGGAAAGAAGTGTGCATAAGAAATATGTAAAGGGAAAGAAGTGTACATAAGAAATATGTAAAGGGAAAGAAGTGTGCATAAGAAATATGTAAAGGGAAAGAAGTGTGCATAAGAAATATGTAAAGGGAAAGAAGTGTGCATAAGAAATATGTAAAGGAAAAGAAGTGTGCATAAGAAATATGTAAAGGGAAAGAAGTGTGCATAAGAAATATGTGAAGGGAAAGAAGTGTGCATAAGAAATATGTAAAGGGAAAGAAGTGTGCATAAGAAATATGTAAAGGGAAAGAAGTGTGCATAAAAAATATGTAAAGGGAAAGAAGTGTGCATAAGAAATATGTAAAGGGAAAGAAGTGTGCATAAGAAATAAACACATGATGTGGGAACAAGCCCTCGAGTTAAATATGTAAAGCGAAAGAAGTGTGCATAAGAAATATGTAAAGGGAAAGAAGTGTGCATAAGAAATATGTAAAGGGAAAGAAGTGTGCATAAGAAATAAACACATGATGTGGGAACAAGCCCTCGAGTTAAATATGTAAAGGGAAAGAAGTGTGCATAAGAAATATGTAAAGGGAAAGAAGTGTGCATAATAAATATGTAAAGGGAAAGAAGTGTGCATAAGAAATATGTAAAGGGAAAGAAGTGTGCATAAGAAATATGTAAAGGGAAAGAAGTGTGCATAAGAAATATGTAAAGGGAAAGAAGTGTGCATAAGAAATATGTAAAGGGAAAGAAGTGTGCATAAGAAATATGTAAAGGGAAAGAAGTGTGCATAAGAAATATGTAAAGGGAAAGAAGTGTGCATAAGAAATATGTAAAGGGAAAGAAGTGTGCATAAGAAATAATAAAGGGAAAGAAGTGTGCATAAGAAATATGTAAAGGGAAAGAAGTGTGCATAAGAAATATGTAAAGGGAAAGAAGTGTGCATAAGAAATATGTAAAGGAAAAGAAGTGTGCATAATAAATATGTAAAGGGAAAGAAGTGTGCATAATACATATGTAAAGGGAAAGAAGTGTGCATAAGAAATATGTAAAGGGAAAGAAGTGTGCATAAGAAATATGTAAAGGGAAAGAAGTGTGCATAAGAAATATGTAAAGGGAAAGAAGTGTGCATAAGAAATATGTAAAGAGAAAGAAGTGTGCATAAGAAATATGTAAAGGGAAAGAAGTGTGCATAATACATATGTAAAGGGAAAGAAGTGTGCATAAGAAATATGTAAAGGGAAAGAAGTGTGCATAAGAAATATGTAAAGGGAAAGAAGTGTGCATAAGAAATATGTAAAGGGAAATAAGTGTGCATAAGAAATATGTAAAGGGAAAGAAGTGTGCATAAGAAATATGTAAAGGGAAAGAAGTGTGCATAAGAAATAAACACATGATGTGGGAACAAGCCCTCGAGTTAAATATGTAAAGCGAAAGAAGTGTGCATAAGAAATATGTAAAGGGAAAGAAGTGTACATAAGAAATATGTAAAGGGAACGAAGTGTGCATAAGAAATATGTAAAGGGAAAGAAGTGTGCATAAGAAATATGTAAAGGGAAAGAAGTGTGCATAAGAAATATGTAAAGGGAAAGAAGTGTGCATAAGAAATATGTAAAGGGAAAGAAGTGTGCATAAGAAATATGTAAAGGGAAAGAAGTGTGCATAAGAAATATGTAAAGGGAAAGAAGTGTGCATAAGAAATATGTAAAGGGAAAGAAGTGTGCATAAGAAATATGTAAAGGGAAAGAAGTGTGCATAAGAAATATGTAAAGGGAAAGAAGTGTGCATAAGAAATATGTAAATGGAAAGAAGTGTGCATAAGAAATATGTAAAGGGAAAGAAGTGTGCATAAGAAATATGTAAAGGGAAAGAAGTGTGCATAAGAAATATGTAAAGGGAAAGAAGTGTGCATAAGAAATATGTAAAGGGAAAGAAGTGTGCATAAGAAATATGTAAAGGGAAAGAAGTGTGCATAAGAAATATGTAAAGGGAAAGAAGTGTGCATAAGAAATATGTAAAGGGAAAGAAGTGTGCATAAGAAATATGTAAAGGGAAAGAAGTGTGCATAAGAAATATGTAAAGGGAAAGAAGTGTGCATAAGAAATATGTAAAGGGAAAGAAGTGTGCATAAGAAATATGTAAATGGAAAGAAGTGTGCATAAGAAATATGTAAAGGGAAAGAAGTGTGCATAAGAAATATGTAAAGGGAAAGAAGTGTGCATAAGAAATATGTAAAGGGAAAGAAGTGTGCATAAGAAATATGTAAAGGGAAAGAAGTGTGCATAAGAAATATGTAAAAGGAAAGAAGTGTGCATACGAAATATGTAAAGGGAAAGAAGTGTGCATAAGAAATATGTAAAGGGAAAGAAGTGTGCATAAGAAATATGTAAAGGGAAAGAAGTGTGCATAAGAAATATGTAAAGGGAAAGAAGTGTGCATACGAAATATGTAAAGGGAAAGAAGTGTGCATAAGAAATATGTAAAGGGAAAGAAGTGTGCATAAGAAATATGTAAAGGGAAAGAAGTGTGCATAAGAAATATGTAAAGGAAAAGAAGTGTGCATACGAAATATGTAAAGGGAAAGAAGTGTGCATAAGAAATATGTAAAGGGAAAGAAGTGTGCATAAGAAATATGTAAAGGGAAAGAAGTGTGCATAAGAAATATGTAAAGGGAAAGAAGTGTGCATAAGAAATATGTAAAGGGAAAGAAGTGTGCATAAGAAATATGTAAAGGGAAAGAAGTGTGCATAAGAAATATGTAAAGGGAAAGAAGTGTGCATAAGAAATATGTAAAGGGAAAGAAGTGTGCATAAGAAATATGTAAAGGGAAAGAAGTGTGCATAAGAAATATGTAAAGGGAAAGAAGTGTGCATAAGAAATATGTAAAGGGAAAGAAGTGTGCATAAGAAATATGTAAAGGGAAAGAAGTGTGCATACGAAATATGTAAAGGGAAAGAAGTGTGCATAAGAAATATGTAAAGGGAAAGAAGTGTGCATAAGAAATATGTAATGGGAAAGAAGTGTGCATAAGAAATATGTAAAGGGAAAGAAGTGTGCATAAGAAATATGTAAAGGGAAAGAAGTGTGCATAAGAAATATGTAAAGGGAAAGAAGTGTACATAAGAAATAGGTAAAGGGAAAGAAGTGTGCATAAGAAATATGTAAAGGGAAAGAAGTGTGCATAAGAAATATGTAAAGGGAAAGAAGTGTGCATAAGAAATATGTAAAGGAAAAGAAGTGTGCATAAGAAATATGTAAAGGGAAAGAAGTGTGCATAAGAAATATGTGAAGGGAAAGAAGTGTGCATAAGAAATATGTAAAGGGAAAGAAGTGTGCATAAGAAATATGTAAAGGGAAAGAAGTGTGCATAAAAAATATGTAAAGGGAAAGAAGTGTGCATAAGAAATATGTAAAGGGAAAGAAGTGTGCATAAGAAATAAACACATGATGTGGGAACAAGCCCTCGAGTTAAATATGTAAAGCGAAAGAAGTGTGCATAAGAAATATGTAAAGGGAAAGAAGTGTGCATAAGAAATATGTAAAGGGAAAGAAGTGTGCATAAGAAATAAACACATGATGTGGGAACAAGCCCTCGAGTTAAATATGTAAAGGGAAAGAAGTGTGCATAAGAAATATGTAAAGGGAAAGAAGTGTGCATAATAAATATGTAAAGGGAAAGAAGTGTGCATAAGAAATATGTAAAGGGAAAGAAGTGTGCATAAGAAATATGTAAAGGGAAAGAAGTGTGCATAAGAAATATGTAAAGGGAAAGAAGTGTGCATAAGAAATATGTAAAGGGAAAGAAGTGTGCATAAGAAATATGTAAAGGGAAAGAAGTGTGCATAAGAAATATGTAAAGGGAAAGAAGTGTGCATAAGAAATATGTAAAGGGAAAGAAGTGTGCATAAGAAATAATAAAGGGAAAGAAGTGTGCATAAGAAATATGTAAAGGGAAAGAAGTGTGCATAAGAAATATGTAAAGGGAAAGAAGTGTGCATAAGAAATATGTAAAGGAAAAGAAGTGTGCATAATAAATATGTAAAGGGAAAGAAGTGTGCATAATAAATATGTAAAGGGAAAGAAGTGTGCATAAGAAATATGTAAAGGGAAAGAAGTGTGCATAAGAAATATGTAAAGGGAAAGAAGTGTGCATAAGAAATATGTAAAGGGAAAGAAGTGTGCATAAGAAATATGTAAAGATAAAGAAGTGTGCATAAGAAATATGTAAAGGGAAAGAAGTGTGCATAATACATATGTAAAGGGAAAGAAGTGTGCATAATACATATGTAAAGGGAAAGAAGTGTGCATAAGAAATATGTAAAGGGAAAGAAGTGTGCATAAGAAATATGTAAAGGGAAATAAGTGTGCATAAGAAATATGTAAAGGGAAAGAAGTGTGCATAAGAAATATGTAAAGGGAAAGAAGTGTGCATAAGAAATAAACACATGATGTGGGAACAAGCCCTCGAGTTAAATATGTAAAGCGAAAGAAGTGTGCATAAGAAATATGTAAAGGGAAAGAAGTGTACATAAGAAATATGTAAAGGGAACGAAGTGTGCATAAGAAATATGTAAAGGGAAAGAAGTGTGCATAAGAAATATGTAAAGGGAAAGAAGTGTGCATAAGAAATATGTAAAGGGAAAGAAGTGTGCATAAGAAATATGTAAAGGGAAAGAAGTGTGCATAAGAAATATGTAAAGGGAAAGAAGTGTGCATAAGAAATATGTAAAGGGAAAGAAGTGTGCATAAGAAATATGTAAAGGGAAAGAAGTGTGCATAAGAAATAAACACATGATGTGGGAACAAGCCCTCGAGTTAAATATGTAAAGGGAAAGAAGTGTGCATAAGAAATATGTAAAGGGAAAGAAGTGTGCATAAGAAATATGTAAAGGGAAAGAAGTGTGCATAAGAAATATGTAAAGGGAAAGAAGTGTGCATAAGAAATATGTAAAGGGAAAGAAGTGTGCATAAGAAATATATAAAGGGAAAGAAGTGTGCATAAGAAATATGTAAAGGGAAAGAAGTGTGCATAAGAAATATGTAAAGGGAAAGAAGTGTGCATAAGAAATATGTAAAGGGAAAGAAGTGTGCATAAGAAATATGTAAAGGGAAAGAAGTGTGCATAAGAAATATGTAAAGGGAAAGAAGTGTGCATAAGAAATATGTAAAGGAAAAGAAGTGTGCATAAGAAATATGTAAAGGGAAAGAAGTGTGCATAAGAAATATGTAAAGGGAAAGAAGTGTGCATAAGAAATATGTAAAGGGAAAGAAGTGTGCATAAGAAATATGTAAAGGGAAATAAGTGTGCATAAGAAATATGTAAAGGGTAAGAAGTGTGCATAAGAAATATGTAAAGGGAAAGAAGTGTGCATAGGAAATATGTAAAGGGAAAGAAGTGTGCATAAGAAATATGTAAAGGGAAAGAAGTGTGCATAAGAAATATGTAAAGGGAAAGAAGTGTGCATAAGAAATATGTAAAGGGAAAGAAGTGTGCATAAGAAATATGTAAAGGGAAAGAAGTGTGCATAAGAAATATGTAAAGGGAAAGAAGTGTGCATAAGAAATATGTAAAGGGAAAGAAGTGTGCATAAGAAATATGTAAAGGAAAAGAAGTGTGCATAAGAAATATGTAAAGGGAAAGAAGTGTGCATAAGAAATATGTAAAGGGAAAGAAGTGTGCATAAGAAATATGTAAAGGGAAAGAAGTGTGCATAAGAAATATGTAAAGGGAAAGAAGTGTGCATAAGAAATATGTAAAGGGAAAGAAGTGTGCATAAGAAATATGTAAAGGGAAAGAAGTGTGCATAAGAAATATGTAAAGGGAAAGAAGTGTGCATAAGAAATATGTAAAGGGAAAGAAGTGTGCATAAGAAATATGTAAAGGGAAAGAAGTGTGCATACGAAATATGTAAAGGGAAAGAAGTGTGCATAAGAAATATGTAAAGGGAAAGAAGTGTGCATAAGAAATATGTAAAGGGAAAGAAGTGTGCATAAGAAATATGTAAAGGGAAAGAAGTGTGCATAAGAAATATGTAAAGGGAAAGAAGTGTGCATAAGAAATATGTAAAGGGAAAGAAGTGTGCATAAGAAATATGTAAAGGGAAAGAAGTGTGCATAAGAAATATGTAAAGGGAAAGAAGTGTGCATAAGAAATATGTAAAGGGAAAGAAGTGTGCATAAGAAATATGTAAAGGGAAAGAAGTGTGCATAAGAAATATGTAAAGGGAAAGAAGTGTGCATAATAAATATGTAAAGGGAAAGAAGTGTGCATAATAAATATGTAAAGGGAAAGAAGTGTGCATAAGAAATATGTAAAGGGAAAGAAGTGTGCATACGAAATATGTAAAGGGAAAGAAGTGTGCATAAGAAATATGTAAAGGGAAAGAAGTGTGCATAAGAAATATGTAAAGGGAAAGAAGTGTGCATAAGAAATATGTAAAGGGAAAGAAGTGTGCATAAGAAATATGTAAAGGGAAAGAAGTGTGCATAAGAAATATGTAAAGGGAAAGAAGTGTGCATAAGAAATATGTAAAGGGAAAGAAGTGTGCATAAGAAATATGTAAAGGGAAAGAAGTGTGCATAAGAAATATGTAAAGGGAAAGAAGTGTGCATAAGAAATATGTAAAGGGAAAGAAGTGTGCATAAGAAATATGTAAAGGGAAAGAAGTGTGCATAAGAAATATGTAAAGGGAAAGAAGTGTGCATAAGAAATATGTAAAGGGAAAGAAGTGTGCATAAGAAATATGTAAAGGGAAAGAAGTGTGCATAAGAAATATGTAAAGGGAAAGAAGTGTGCATAAGAAATATGTAAAGGGAAAGAAGTGTGCATAAGAAATAAACACATGATGTGGGAACAAGCCCTCGAGTTAAATATGTAAAGCGAAAGAAGTGTGCATAAGAAATATGTAAAGGGAAAGAAGTGTACATAAGAAATATGTAAAGGGAACGAAGTGTGCATAAGAAATATGTAAAGGGAAAGAAGTGTGCATAAGAAATATGTAAAGGGAAAGAAGTGTGCATAAGAAATATGTAAAGGGAAAGAAGTGTGCATAAGAAATATGTAAAGGGAAAGAAGTGTGCATAAGAAATATGTAAAGGGAAAGAAGTGTGCATAAGAAATATGTAAAGGGAAAGAAGTGTGCATAAGAAATATGTAAAGGGAAAGAAGTGTGCATAAGAAATAAACACATGATGTGGGAACAAGCCCTCGAGTTAAATATGTAAAGGGAAAGAAGTGTGCATAAGAAATATGTAAAGGGAAAGAAGTGTGCATAAGAAATATGTAAAGGGAAAGAAGTGTGCATAAGAAATATGTAAAGGGAAAGAAGTGTGCATAAGAAATATGTAAAGGGAAAGAAGTGTGCATAAGAAATATATAAAGGGAAAGAAGTGTGCATAAGAAATATGTAAAGGGAAAGAAGTGTGCATAAGAAATATGTAAAGGGAAAGAAGTGTGCATAAGAAATATGTAAAGGGAAAGAAGTGTGCATAAGAAATATGTAAAGGGAAAGAAGTGTGCATAAGAAATATGTAAAGGGAAAGAAGTGTGCATAAGAAATATGTAAAGGAAAAGAAGTGTGCATAAGAAATATGTAAAGGGAAAGAAGTGTGCATAAGAAATATGTAAAGGGAAAGAAGTGTGCATAAGAAATATGTAAAGGGAAAGAAGTGTGCATAAGAAATATGTAAAGGGAAATAAGTGTGCATAAGAAATATGTAAAGGGTAAGAAGTGTGCATAAGAAATATGTAAAGTGAAAGAAGTGTGCATAGGAAATATGTAAAGGGAAAGAAGTGTGCATAAGAAATATGTAAAGGGAAAGAAGTGTGCATAAGAAATATGTAAAGGGAAAGAAGTGTGCATAAGAAATATGTAAAGGGAAAGAAGTGTGCATAAGAAATATGTAAAGGGAAAGAAGTGTGCATAAGAAATATGTAAAGGGAAAGAAGTGTGCATAAGAAATATGTAAAGGGAAAGAAGTGTGCATAAGAAATATGTAAAGGAAAAGAAGTGTGCATAAGAAATATGTAAAGGGAAAGAAGTGTGCATAAGAAATATGTAAAGGGAAAGAAGTGTGCATAAGAAATATGTAAAGGGAAAGAGTGTGCATAAGAAATATGTAAAGGGAAAGAAGTGTGCATAAGAAATATGTAAAGGGAAAGAAGTGTGCATAAGAAATATGTAAAGGGAAAGAAGTGTGCATAAGAAATATGTAAAGGGAAAGAAGTGTGCATAAGAAATAAACACATGATGTGGGAACAAGCCCTCGAGTTAAATATGTAAAGCGAAAGAAGTGTGCATAAGAAATATGTAAAGGGAAAGAAGTGTGCATAAGAAATATGTAAAGGGAAAGAAGTGTGCATAAGAAATAAACACATGGTGTGGGAACAAGCCCTCGAGTTAAATATGTAAAGGGAAAGAAGTGTGCATAAGAAATATGTAAAGGGAAAGAAGTGTGCATAAGAAATATGTAAAGGGAAAGAAGTGTGCATAAGAAATATGTAAAGGGAAAGAAGTGTGCATAAGAAATATGTAAAGGGAAAGAAGTGTGCATAAGAAATATGTAAAGGGAAAGAAGTGTGCATAAGAAATATCTAAAGGGAAAGAAGTGTGCATAAGAAATATGTAAAGGGAAAGAAGTGTGCATAAGAAATATGTAAAGGGAAAGAAGTGTGCATAATAAATATGTAAAGGGAAAGAAGTGTGCATAAGAAATAATAAAGGGAAAGAAGTGTGCATAAGAAATATGTAAAGGGAAAGAAGTGTGCATAAGAAATATGTAAAGGGAAAGAAGTGTGCATAAGAAATATGTAAAGGGAAAGAAGTGTGCATAAGAAATATGTAAAGGGAAAGAAGTGTGCATAAGAAATATGTAAAGGGAAAGAAGTGTGCATAAGAAATATGTAAAGGGAAAGAAGTGTGCATAAGAAATACGTAAAGGGAAAGAAGTGTGCATAAGAAATATGTAAAGGGAAAGAAGTGTGCATAAGAAATATGTAAAGGGAAAGAAGTGTGCATAAGAAATATGCAAAGGGAAAGAAGTGTGCATAAGAAATATGTAAAGGGAAAGAAGTGTGCATAAGAAATATGTAAAGGGAAAGAAGTGTGCATAAGAAATATGTAAAGGGAAAGAAGTGTGCATACGAAATATGTAAAGGGAAAGAAGTGTGCATAAGAAATATGTAAAGGGAAAGAAGTGTGCATAAGAAATATGTAAAGGGAAAGAAGTGTGCATAAGAAATATGTAAAGGGAAAGAAGTGTGCATAAGAAATATGTAAAGGGAAAGAAGTGTGCATAAGAAATATGTAAAGGGAAAGAAGTGTGCATAAGAAATATGTAAAGGGAAAGAAGTGTGCATAAGAAATATGTAAAGGGAAAGAAGTGTGCATAATAAATATGTAAAGGGAAAGAAGTGTGCATACGAAATATGTAAAGGGAAAGAAGTGTGCATAAGAAATATGTAAAGGGAAAGAAGTGTGCATAAGAAATATGTAAAGGGAAAGAAGTGTGCATAAGAAATATGTAAAGGGAAAGAAGTGTGCATAAGAAATATGTAAAGGGAAAGAAGTGTGCATACGAAATATGTAAAGGGAAAGAAGTGTGCATAAGAAATATGTAAAGGGAAAGAAGTGTGCATAAGAAATATGTAAAGGGAAAGAAGTCTGCATAAGAAATATGTAAAGGGAAAGAAGAGTGCATAAGAAATATGTAAAGGGAAAGAAGTGTGCATAAGAAATATGTAAAGGGAAAGAAGTGTGCATAAGAAATATGTAAAGGGAAAGAAGTGTGCATAAGAAATATGTAAAGGGAAAGAAGTGTGCATAAGAAATATGTAAAGGGAAGGAAGTGTGCATAAGAAATATGTAAAGGGAAAGAAGTGTGCATAAGAAATATGTAAAGGGAAAGAAGTGTGCATAAGAAATATGTAAAGGGAAAGAAGTGTGCATAAGACATATGTAAAGGGAAAGAAGTGTGCATAAGAAATATGTAAAGGGAAAGAAGTGTGCATAGGAAATATGTAAAGGGAAAGAAGTGTGCATAAGAAATATGTAAAGGGAAAGAAGTGTGCATAAGAAATATGTAAAGGGAAAGAAGTGTGCATAAGAAATATGTAAAGGGAAAGAAGTGTGCATAAGAAATATGTAAAGGGAAAGAAGTGTGCATAAGAAATATGTAAAGGGAAAGAAGTGTGCATAAGAAATATGTAAAGGGAAAGAAGTGTGCATAAGAAATAGGTAAAGAAAAAGAAGTGTGCATAAGAAATATGTAAAGGGAAAGAAGTGTGCATAAGAAATATGTAAAGGGAAAGAAGTGTGCATAAGAAATATGTAAAGGGAAAGAAGTGTGCATAAGAAATATGTAAAGGGAAAGAAGTGTGCATAAGAAATATGTAAAGGGAAAGAAGTGTGCATAAGAAATATGTAAAGGGAAAGAAGTGTGCATAAGAAATATGTAAAGGATATGTAAAGGGAAAGAAGTGTGCATAAGAAATATGTAAAGGGAAAGAAGTGTGCATAAGAAATATGTAAAGGGAAAGAAGTGTGCATAAGAAATAAACACATGATGTGGGAACAAGCCCTCGAGTTAAATATGTAAAGCGAAAGAAGTGTGCATAAGAAATATGTAAAGGGAAAGAAGTGTGCATAAGAAATATGTAAAGGGAAAGAAGTGTGCATAAGAAATAAACACATGGTGTGGGAACAAGCCCTCGAGTTAAATATGTAAAGGGAAAGAAGTGTGCATAAGAAATATGTAAAGGGAAAGAAGTGTGCATAAGAAATATGTAAAGGGAAAGAAGTGTGCATAAGAAATATGTAAAGGGAAAGAAGTGTGCATAAGAAATATGTAAAGGGAAAGAAGTGTGCATAAGAAATATGTAAAGGGAAAGAAGTGTGCATAAGAAATATCTAAAGGGAAAGAAGTGTGCATAAGAAATATGTAAAGGGAAAGAAGTGTGCATAAGAAATATGTAAAGGGAAAGAAGTGTGCATAAGAAATATGTAAAGGGAAAGAAGTGTGCATAAGAAATAATAAAGGGAAAGAAGTGTGCATAAGAAATATGTAAAGGGAAAGAAGTGTGCATAAGAAATATGTAAAGGGAAAGAAGTGTGCATAAGAAATATGTAAAGGGAAAGAAGTGTGCATAAGAAATATGTAAAGGGAAAGAAGTGTGCATAAGAAATATGTAAAGGGAAAGAAGTGTGCATAAGAAATATGTAAAGGGAAAGAAGTGTGCATAAGAAATACGTAAAGGGAAAGAAGTGTGCATAAGAAATATGTAAAGGGAAAGAAGTGTGCATAAGAAATATGTAAAGGGAAAGAAGTGTGCATAAGAAATATGCAAAGGGAAAGAAGTGTGCATAAGAAATATGTAAAGGGAAAGAAGTGTGCATAAGAAATATGTAAAGGGAAAGAAGTGTGCATAAGAAATATGTAAAGGGAAAGAAGTGTGCATACGAAATATGTAAAGGGAAAGAAGTGTGCATAAGAAATATGTAAAGGGAAAGAAGTGTGCATAAGAAATATGTAAAGGGAAAGAAGTGTGCATAAGAAATATGTAAAGGGAAAGAAGTGTGCATAAGAAATATGTAAAGGGAAAGAAGTGTGCATAAGAAATATGTAAAGGGAAAGAAGTGTGCATAAGAAATATGTAAAGGGAAAGAAGTGTGCATAAGAAATATGTAAAGGGAAAGAAGTGTGCATAAGAAATATGTAAAGGGAAAGAAGTGTGCATAATAAATATGTAAAGGGAAAGAAGTGTGCATACGAAATATGTAAAGGGAAAGAAGTGTGCATAAGAAATATGTAAAGGGAAAGAAGTGTGCATAAGAAATATGTAAAGTGAAAGAAGTGTGCATAAGAAATATGTAAAGGGAAAGAAGTGTGCATAAGAAATATGTAAAGGGAAAGAAGTGTGCATAAGAAATATGTAAAGGGAAAGAAGTGTGCATAAGAAATATGTAAAGGGAAAGAAGTGTGCATAAGAAATATGTAAAGGGAAAGAAGTGTGCATAAGAAATATGTAAAGGGAAAGAAGAGTGCATAAGAAATATGTAAAGGGAAAGAAGTGTGCATAAGAAATATGTAAAGGGAAAGAAGTGTGCATAAGAAATATGTAAAGGGAAAGAAGTGTGCATAAGAAATATGTAAAGGGAAAGAAGTGTGCATAAGAAATATGTAAAGGGAAAGAAGTGTGCATAAGAAATATGTAAAGGGAAAGAAGTGTGCATAAGAAATATGTAAAGGGAAAGAAGTGTGCATAAGAAATATGTAAAGGGAAAGAAGTGTGCATAAGACATATGTAAAGGGAAAGAAGTGTGCATAAGAAATATGTAAAGGGAAAGAAGTGTGCATAAGAAATATGTAAAGGGAAAGAAGTGTGCATAAGAAATATGTAAAGGGAAAGAAGTGTGCATAAGAAATATGTAAAGGGAAAGAAGTGTGCATAAGAAATATGTAAAGGGAAAGAAGTGTGCATAAGAAATATGTAAAGGGAAAGAAGTGTGCATAAGAAATATGTAAAGGGACAGAAGTGTGCATAAGAAATATGTAAAGGGAAAGAAGTGTGCATAAGAAATATGTAAAGGGAAAGAAGTGTGCATAAGAAATATGTAAAGGGAAAGAAGTGTGCATAAGAAATATGTAAAGGGAAAGAAGTGTGCATAAGAAATATGTAAAGGGAAAGAAGTGTGCATAAGAAATATGTAAAGGGAAAGAAGTGTGCATAAGAAATATGTAAAGGGAAAGAAGTGTGCATAAGAAATATGTAAAGGGAAAGAAGTGTGCATAAGAAATATGTAAAGGGAAAGAAGTGTGCATAAGAAATATGTAAAGGGAAAGAAGTGTGCATAAGAAATATGTAAAGGGAAAGAAGTGTGCATAAGAAATATGTAAAGGGAAAGAAGTGTGCATAAGAAATATGTAAAGGGAAAGAAGTGTGCATAAGAAATATATAAAGGGAAAGAAGTGTGCATAAGAAATATGTAAAGGGAAAGAAGTGTGCATAAGAAATATGTAAAGGGAAAGAAGTGTGCATAAGAAATATGTAAAGGGAAAGAAGTGTGCATAAGAAATATGCAAAGGAAAAGAAGTGTGCATAAGAAATATGTAAAGGGAAAGAAGTGTGCATAAGAAATATGTAAAGGGAAAGAAGTGTGCATAAGAAATATGTAAAGGGAAAGAAGTGTGCATAAGAAATATGTAAAGGGAAAGAAGTGTGCATAAGAAATATGTAAAGGGAAAGAAGTGTGCATAAGAAATATGTAAAGGGAAAGAAGTGTGCATAAGAAATATGTAAAGGGAAAGAAGTGTGCATAAGAAATAAACACATGATGTCGGGACAAGCCCTCGAGTTAAATATGTAAAGGGAAAGAAGTGTGCATAATAAATAATAAAGGGAAAGAAGTGTGCATAAGAAATATGTAAAGGGAAAGAAGTGTGCATAAGAAATATGTAAAGGGAAAGAAGTGTGCATAAGAAATATGTAAAGGGAAAGAAGTGTGCATAAGAAATATGTAAAGGGAAAGAAGTGTGCATAAGAAATATGTAAAGGGAAAGAAGTGTGCATAAGAAATATGTAAAGAGAAAGAAGTGTGCATAAGAAATATGTAAAGGGAAAAAAGTGTGCATAAGAAATATGTAAAGGGAAAGAAGTGTGCATAAGTAAAAAGGAAAAGGGAAAGAAGTGTGCATAAGAAATATGTAAAGGGAAAGAAGTGTGCATAAGAAATATGTAAAGGGAAAAAAGTGTGCATAAGAAATATGTAAAGGGAAAGAAGTGTGCATAAGAAATATGTAAAGGGAAAGAAGTGTGCATAAGAAATATGTAAAGGGAAAGAAGTGTGCATAAGAAATAATAAAGGGAAAGAAGTGTGCATAAGAAATATGTAAAGGGAAAGAAGTGTGCATAAGAAATATGTAAAGGGAAAGAAGTGTGCATAAGAAATAAACACATGATGTGGGAACAAGCCCTCGAGTTAAATATGTAAAGGGAAAGAAGTGTGCATCAGAAATATTTAAAGGGAAAGAAGTGTGCATAAGAAATATGTAAAGGGAAAGAAGTGTGCATAAGAAATATGTAAAGGGAAAGAAGTGTGCATAAGAAATATGTAAAGGGAAAGAAGTGTGCATAAGAAATATGTAAAGGAAAGAAGTGTGCATAAGAAATATGTAAAGGGAAAGAAGTGTGCATAAGAAATATGTAAAGGGAAAGAAGTGTGCATAAGAAATATGTAAATGGAAAGAAGTGTGCATAATAAATATGTAAAGGGAAAGAAGTGTGCATAAGAAATATGTAAAGGGAAAGAAGTGTGCATAAGAAATATGTAAAGGGAAAGAAGTGTGCATAAGAAATATGTAAAGGGAAAGAAGTGTGCATAAGAAATGTGTAAAGGGAAAGAAGTGTGCATAAGAAATATGTAAAGGGAAAGAAGTGTGCATAAGAAATATGTAAAGGGAAAGAAGTGTGCATAAGAAATATGTAAAGGGAAAGAAGTGTGCATAAGAAATATGTAAAGGGAAAGAAGTGTGCATAAGAAATATGTAAAGGGAAAGAAGTGTGCATACGAAATAAACACATGATGTGGGAACAAGCCCTCGAGTTAAATATGTAAAGGGAAAGAAGTGTGCATAAGAAATATGTAAAGGGAAAGAAGTGTACATAAGAAATCTGTAAAGGGAACGAAGTGTGCATAAGAAATATGTAAAGGGAAAGAAGTGTGCATAAGAAATATGTAAAGGGAAAGAAGTGTGCATAAGAAATATGTAAAGGGAAAGAAGTGTGCATAAGAAATATGTAAAGGGAAAGAAGTGTGCATAAGAAATATGTAAAGGGAAAGAAGTGTGCATAAGAAATATGTAAAGGGAAAGAAGTGTGCATAAGAAATATGTAAAGGGAAAGAAGTGTGCATAAGAAATAAACACAGGATGTGGGAACAAGCCCTCGAGTTAAATATGTAAAGGGAAAGAAGTGTGCATAAGAAATATGTAAAGGGAAAGAAGTGTGCATAAGAAATATGTAAAGGGAAAGAAGTGTGCATAAGAAATATGTAAAGGGAAAGAAGTGTAGAAACACTTTTCGGCACTTTTTAACGTCAGATCACGAAACGGACACTTTTTTCCACTATTTACCTTCAGATCACGAAATGGACTTACAACACTCCCAAATGCTCTATAGCGCCCATTGAGCCTAACAAACACTTTTCGGCACTTGTTACCTTCAGATCACGAAATTGACTTACAACTCTCCTAAATGCTCTCTAGCGCCCATTGAGCCTAACAAACACTTTTTGGCACGATTAACCTTCAGATCACGAAATGGACTTACAACACTCGAAAATGGTCTATTAGCGCCCATTGAGCCTAAGAAACACTTTTTCGCACTATTTACCTTCAGATCACGAAATGGATTTACAACACTCCCAAATGCTCTATAGCGCCCATTGAGCCTAACAAACACTTTTCGGCACTATTTACCTTCAGATCACGAAATGGACTTACAACACTCGAAAATGGTCTTTAGCGCCCATTGAGCCTAAGAAACACTTTTCGGCACTTTTTAACGTCAGATCACGAAACGGACACTTTTTTCCACTATTTACCTTCAGATCACGAAATGGATTTACAACACTCCCAAATGCTCTATAGCGCCCATTGAGCCTAACAAACACTTTTCGGCACTATTTACCTTCAGATCACGAAATGGACTTACAACACTCGAAAATGGTCTTTAGCGCCCATTGAGCCTAAGAAACACTTTTCGGCACTTTTTAACGTCAGATCACGAAACGGACACTTTTTTCCACTATTTACCTTCAGATCACGAAATGGACTTACAACACTCCCAAATGCTCTATAGCGCCCATTGAGCCTAACAAACACTTTTCGGCACTTGTTACCTTCAGATCACGAAATTGACTAACAACTCTCCTAAATGCTCTCTAGCGCCCATTGAGCCTAACAAACACTTTTTGGCACGATTTACCTTCAGATCACGAAATGGACTTACAACACTCGAAAATGGTCTATTAGCGCCCATTGAGCCTAAGAAACACTTTTCGGTACTTTTTAACGTCAGATCACGAAACGGACTTACAACACTCCCAAATGGTCTATAGCGCCCATTGAGCCTAACAAACACTTTTTGGCACTATTTACCTTCAGATCACGAAATGGACTTACAACACTCCAAAATGGTCTATAGCGCACATCGAGCCAAACAAACACTTTTCGGCACTATTTACCTTCAGATCACGAAATCGATTTACAACACTCCCAAATGCTCTATAGCGCCCATTGAGCCTAAGAAACACTTTTCGGCACTTTTTAACGTCAGATCACGAAACGGACACTTTTTGCCACTATTTACCTTCAGATCACGAAATGGACTTACAACACTCCCAAATGCTCTATAGCGCCCATTTAGCCTAACAAACACTTTCCGGCACTATTTACCTTTAGATCACGAAATTGACTAACAACACTCCCAAATGCTCTATAGCGCCCATTGAGCCTAACAAACACTTTTCGGCACTATTTACCTTCAGATCACGAAATGGACTTACAACACTCGAAAATGGTCTTTAGCGCCTATTGAGCCTAAGAAACACTTTTCGGCACTTTTTAACGTCAGATCACGAAACGGACACTTTTTTGCCACTATTTACCTTCAGATCACGAAATGGACTTACAACACTCCCAAATGCTCTATAGCGCCCATTAAGCCTAAGAAACACTTTTCGGCACTTTTTAACGTCAGATCACGAAACGGACTTACAACACTCCCAAATGGTCCATAGCGCCCATTGAGCCTAACAAACACTTTTCGGCACTTTTTACCTTCAGATCACGAAATTGACTAACAACACTCCCAAATGCTCTATAGCGCCCATTGAGCCTAAGAAACACTTTTCGGCACTTTTTAACGTCATATCACGAAACGGACTTACAACACTCCCAAATGGTCTATAGCGCACATCGAGCCAAACAAACACTTTTCGGCACTATATACCTTCAGATCACGAAATCGATTTACAACACTCCCAAATGCTCTATAGCGCCCATTGAGCCTAAGAAACACTTTTCGGCACTTTTTATCGTCAGATCACGAAACGGACTTACAACACTCCCAAATGGTCTATAGCGCCCATTGAGCCTAACAAACACTTTTTGGCACTATTTACCTTCAGATCACGAAATGGACTTACAACACTCCAAAATGGTCTATAGCGCCCATTGAGCCTAACAAACACTTTTCGGCACTATTTACCTTTAGATCACGAAATGGATTTACAACACTCCCAAATGCTCTATAGCGACCATTGAGCCTAACAAACACTTTTCGGCACTTGTTATCTTCAGATCACGAAATTGACTAACAACTCTCCCAAATGCTCTATAGCGCTCATTGAGCCTAACAAACACTTTTCGGCACTATTTACCTTCAGATCACGAAATGGACTTACAACACTCGAAAATGGTCTATTAGCGCCCATTGAGCCTAAGAAACACTTTTCGGCACTTTTTAACGTCAGATCACGAAACGGACTTACAACACTCCCAAATGGTCTATAGCGCCCATTGAGCCTAACAAACACTTTTTGGCACTATTTACCTTCAGATCACGAAATGGACTTACAACACTCCAAAATGGTCTATAGCGCCCATTGAGCCTAACAAACACTTTTCGGCACTATTTACCTTTAGATCACGAAATTGACTAACAACACTCCCAAATGCTCTTTAGCGCCCATTGAGCCTAACAAACACTTTTCGGCACTATTTACCTTCAGATCACGAAATGGACTTACAACACTCGAATATGGTCTATAGCGCCCATTGAGCCTAAAAAACACTTTTCGGCACTTTTTAACGTCAGATCACGAAACGGACTTACAACACTCCCAAATGGTCTATAGCGCCCATTGAGCCTAAGAAACACTTTTCGGCACTTTTTAACGTCATATCACGAAACGGACTTACAACACTCCCAAATGGTCTATAGCGCACATCGAGCCAAACAAACACTTTTCGGCACTATATACCTTCAGATCACGAAATCGATTTACAACACTCCCAAATGCTCTATAGCGCCCATTGAGCCTAAGAAACACTTTTCGGCACTTTTTATCGTCAGATCACGAAACGGACTTACAACACTCCCAAATGGTCTATAGCGCCCATTGAGCCTAACAAACACTTTTTGGCACTATTTACCTTCAGATCACGAAATGGACTTACAACACTCCAAAATGGTCTATAGCGCCCATTGAGCCTAACAAACACTTTTCGGCACTATTTACCTTTAGATCACGAAATGGATTTACAACACTCCCAAATGCTCTATAGCGACCATTGAGCCTAACAAACACTTTTCGGCACTTGTTATCTTCAGATCACGAAATTGACTAACAACTCTCCCAAATGCTCTATAGCGCTCATTGAGCCTAACAAACACTTTTCGGCACTATTTACCTTCAGATCACGAAATGGACTTACAACACTCGAAAATGGTCTATTAGCGCCCATTGAGCCTAAGAAACACTTTTCGGCACTTTTTAACGTCAGATCACGAAACGGACTTACAACACTCCCAAATGGTCTATAGCGCCCATTGAGCCTAACAAACACTTTTTGGCACTATTTACCTTCAGATCACGAAATGGACTTACAACACTCCAAAATGGTCTATAGCGCCCATTGAGCCTAACAAACACTTTTCGGCACTATTTACCTTTAGATCACGAAATTGACTAACAACACTCCCAAATGCTCTTTAGCGCCCATTGAGCCTAACAAACACTTTTCGGCACTATTTACCTTCAGATCACGAAATGGACTTACAACACTCGAATATGGTCTATAGCGCCCATTGAGCCTAAAAAACACTTTTCGGCACTTTTTAACGTCAGATCACGAAACGGACTTACAACACTCCCAAATGGTCTATAGCGCCCATTGAGCCTAACAAACACTTTTTGGCACTATTTACCTTCAGATCACGAAATGGACTTACAACACTCCCAAATGCTCTATAGCGCCCATTGAGCCTAACAAACACTTTTCGGCACTATTTACCGTCAGATCACGAAATGGACTTCCAACACTCCAAAATAGTCTATAGCGCACATTGAGCCAAACAAACACTTTTTGGCACTATTTACCTTCAGATCACGAAATGGATTTACAACACTCCCAAATGCTCTATAGCGACCATTGAACCTAACAAACACTTTTCGGCACTTGTTATCTTCAGATCACGAAATTGACTAACAACTCTCCCAAATGCTCTATAGCGCTCATTGAGCCTAACAAACACTTTTCGGCACTATTTACCTTCAGATCACGAAATGGACTTACAACACTCGAAAATGGTCTATTAGCGCCCATTGAGCCTAAGAAACACTTTTCGGCACTTTTTAACGTCAGATCACGAAACGGACTTACAACACTCCCAAATGGTCTATAGCGCCCATTGAGCCTAACAAACACTTTTTGGCACTATTTACCTTCAGATTACGAAATGGACTTACAACACTCCCAAATGCTCTATAGCGCCCATTTAGCCTAACACACACTTTTCGGCACTATTTACCTTTAGATCACGAAATTTAATAACAACACTCCCAAATGCTCTATAGCGCCCATTGAGCCTAACAAACACTTTTCGGCACTATTTACCTTCAGATCACGAAATGGACTTACAACACTCGAAAATGGTCTTTAGCGCCCATTGAGCTTAAGAAACACTTTTCGGCACTTTTTAACGTCAGATCACGAAACGGACACTTTTTTGCCACTATTTACCTTCAGATCACAAAATGGACTTACAACACTCCCAAATGCTCTATAGCGCCCATTGAGCCAAACAAACACTTTTCGGCACTATTTACCGTCAGATCACGAAATGGACTTCCAACACTCCAAAATGGTCTTTAGCGCCCATTGAGCCTAAGAAACACTTTTCGGCACTTTTTAACGTCAGATCACGAAACGGACACTTTTTTGCCACTATTTACCTTCAGATCACGAAATGGACTTACAACACTCCCAAATGCTCTATAGCGCCCATTGAGCCTAAGAGACACTTTTCGGCACTTTTTAACGTCAGATCACGAAACGGACTTACAACACTCCCAAATGGTCTATAGCGCCCATTGAGCCTAACAAACACTTTTTGGCACTATTTACCTTCAGATCACGAAATGGACTTACAACACTCCCAAATGCTCTATAGCGCCCATTGAGCCTAACAAACACTTTTCGGCACTATTTACCTTTAGATCACGAAATTGACTAACAACACTCCCAAATGCTCTATAGCGCCCATTGAGCCTAACAAACACTTTTCGGCACTATATACCTTTAGATTACGAAATCGATTTACAACACTCCCAAATGCTCTATAGCGCCCATTGAGCCTAAGAAACACTTTTCGGCACTTTTTATCGTCAGATCACGAAACGGACTTACAACACTCCCAAATGGTCTATAGCGCCCATTGAGCCTAACAAACACTTTTTGGCACTATTTACCTTCAGATCACGAAATGGACTTACAACACTCCAAAATGGTCTATAGCGCCCATTGAGCCTAACAAACACTTTTCGGCACTATTTACCTTTAGATCACGAAATTGACTAACAACACTCCCAAATGCTCTATAGCGCCCATTGAGCCTAACAAACACTTTTCGGCACTATTTACCTTCAGATCACGAAATGGACTTACAACACTCGAATATGGTCTATAGCGCCCATTGAGCCTAAAAAACACTTTTCGGCACTTTTTAACGTCAGATCACGAAACGGACTTACAACACTCCCAAATGGTCTATAGCGCCCATTGAGCCTAACAAACACTTTTTGGCACTATTTACCTTCAGATCACGAAATGGACTTACAACACTCCCAAATGCTCTATAGCGCCCATTGAGCCTAACAAACACTTTTCGGCACTATTTACCGTCAAATCACGAAATGGACTTCCAACACTCCAAAATAGTCTATAGCGCACATTGAGCCAAACAAACACTTTTTGGCACTATTTACCTTCAGATCACGAAATGGATTTACAACACTCCCAAATGCTCTATAGCGACCATTGAGCCTAACAAACACTTTTCGGCACTTGTTATCTTCAGATCACGAAATTGACTAACAACTCTCCCAAATGCTCTATAGCGCTCATTGAGCCTAACAAACACTTTTCGGCACTATTTACCTTCAGATCACGAAATGGACTTACAACACTCGAAAATGGTCTATTAGCGCCCATTGAGCCTAAGAAACACTTCTCGGCACTTTTTAACGTCAGATCACGAAACGGACTTACAACACTCCCAAATGGTCTATAGCGCCCATTGAGCCTAACAAACACTTTTTGGCACTATTTACCTTCAGATTACGAAATGGACTTACAACACTCCCAAATGCTCTATAGCGCCCATTTAGCCTAACAAACACTTTTCGGCACTATTTACCTTTAGATCACGAAATTTAATAACAACACTCCCAAATGCTCTATAGCGCCCATTGAGCCTAACAAACACTTTTCGGCACTATTTACCTTCAGATCACGAAATGGACTTACAACACTCGAAAATGGTCTTTAGCGCCCATTGAGCCTAAGAAACACTTTTCGGCACTTTTTAACGTCAGATCACGAAACGGACACTTTTTTGCCACTATTTACCTTCAGATCACGAAATGGACTTACAACACTCCCAAATGCTCTATAGCGCCCATTGAGCCAAACAAACACTTTTCGGCACTATTTACCGTCAGATCACGAAATGGACTTCCAACACTCCAAAATGGTCTATAGCGCACATTGAGCCAAACAAACACTTTTTGGCACTATTTACCTTCAGATCACGAAATGGATTTACAACACTCCCAAATGCTCTATAACGACCATTGAGACTAACAAACACTTTTCGGCACTTGTTATCTTCAGATCACGAAATTGACTAACAACTCTCCCAAATGCTCTATAGCGCTCATTGAGCCTAACAAACACTTTTCGGCACTTTTTAACGTCAGATCACGAAACGGACTTACAACACTCCCAAATGGTCTATAGCGCCCATTGAGCCTAACAAACACTTTTTGGCACTATTTACCTTCAGATCACGAAATGGACTTACAACACTCGAAAATGGTCTTTAGCGCCCATTGAGCCTAAGAAACACTTTTCGGCACTTTTTAACGTCAGATCACGAAACGGACACTTTTTGCCACTATTTACCTTCAGATCACGAAATGGACTTACAACACTCCCAAATGCTTTATAGCGCCCATTGAGCCTAACAAACACTTTTCGGCACTTGTTACCTTCAGATCACGAAATTGACTAACAACTCTCCTAAATGCTCTCTAGCGCCCATTGAGCCTAACAAACACTTTTTGGCACGATTTACCTTCAGATCACGAAATGGACTTACAACACTCGAAAATGGTCTATTAGCGCCCATTGAGCCTAAGAAACACTTTTCGGTACTTTTTAACGTCAGATCACGAAACGGACTTACAACACTCCCAAATGGTATATAGCGCCCATTGAGCCTAACAAACACTTTTTGGCACTATTTACCTTCAGATTACGAAATGGACTTACAACACTCCCAAATGCTCTATAGCGCCCATTTAGCCTAACAAACACTTTTCGGCACTATTTACCTTTAGATCACGAAATTGACTAACAGCACTCCCGAATGCTCTATAGCGCCCATTGAGCCTAACAAACACTTTTCGGCACTATTTACCGTCAGATCACGAAATGGACTTCCAACACTCCAAAATGGTCTGTAGCGCACATTGAGCCAAACAAACACTTTTTGGCACTATTTACCTTCAGATCACGAAATGGATTTACAACACTCCCAAATGCTCTATAGCGACCATTGAGCCTAACAAACACTTTTCGGCACTTGTTACCTTCAGATCACGAAATTGACTAACAACTCTCCCAAATGCTCTATAGCGCTCATTGAGCCTAACAAACACTTTTCGGCACTATTTACCTTCAGATCACGAAATGGACTTACAACACTCGAAAATGGTCTATTAGCGCCCATTGAGCCTAAGAAACACTTTTCGGTACTTTTTAACGTCAGATCACGAAACGGACTTACAACACTCCCAAATGGTCTATAGCGCCCATTGAGCCTAACAAACACTTTTTGGCACTATTTACCTTCAGATCACGAAATGGACTTACAACACTCGAAAATGGTCTTTAGCGCCCATTGAGCCTAAGAAACACTTTTCGGCACTTTTTAACGTCAGATCACGAAACGGACACTTTTTGCCACTATTTACCTTCAGATCACGAAATGGACTTACAACACTCCCAAATGCTTTATAGCGCCCATTGAGCCTAACAAACACTTTTCGGCACTTGTTACCTTCAGATCACGAAATTGACTAACAACTCTCCTAAATGCTCTCTAGCGCCCATTGAGCCTAACAAACACTTTTTGGCACGATTTACCTTCAGATCACGAAATGGACTTACAACACTCGAAAATGGTCTATTAGCGCCCATTGAGCCTAAGAAACACTTTTCGGTACTTTTTAACGTCAGATCACGAAACGGACTTACAACACTCCCAAATGGTATTTAGCGCCCATTGAGCCTAACAAACACTTTTTGGCACTATTTACCTTCAGATTACGAAATGGACTTACAACACTCCCAAATGCTCTATAGCGCCCATTTAGCCTAACAAACACTTTTCGGCACTATTTACCTTTAGATCACGAAATTGACTAACAGCACTCCCGAATGCTCTATAGCGCCCATTGAGCCTAACAAACACTTTTCGGCACTATTTACCGTCAGATCACGAAATGGACTTCCAACACTCCAAAATGGTCTGTAGCGCACATTGAGCCAAACAAACACTTTTTGGCACTATTTACCTTCAGATCACGAAATGGATTTACAACACTCCCAAATGCTCTATAGCGACCATTGAGCCTAACAAACACTTTTCGGCACTTGTTACCTTCAGATCACGAAATTGACTAACAACTCTCCCAAATGCTCTATAGCGCTCATTGAGCCTAACAAACACTTTTCGGCACTATTTACCTTCAGATCACGAAATGGACTTACAACACTCGAAAATGGTCTATTAGCGCCCATTGAGCCTAAGAAACACTTTTCGGTACTTTTTAACGTCAGATCACGAAACGGACTTACAACACTCCCAAATGGTCTATAGCGCCCATTGAGCCTAACAAACACTTTTTGGCACTATTTACCTTCAGATCACGAAATGGACTTACAACACTCGAAAATGGTCTTTAGCGCCCATTGAGCCTAAGAAACACTTTTCGGCACTTTTTAACGTCAGATCACGAAACGGACACTTTTTGCCACTATTTACCTTCAGATCACGAAATGGACTTACAACACTCCCAAATGCTTTATAGCGCCCATTGAGCCTAACAAACACTTTTCGGCACTTGTTACCTTCAGATCACGAAATTGACTAACAACTCTCCTAAATGCTCTCTAGCGCCCATTGAGCCTAACAAACACTTTTTGGCACGATTTACCTTCAGATCACGAAATGGACTTACAACACTCGAAAATGGTCTATTAGCGCCCATTGAGCCTAAGAAACACTTTTCGGTACTTTTTAACGTCAGATCACGAAACGGACTTACAACACTCCCAAATGGTATATAGCGCCCATTGAGCCTAACAAACACTTTTTGGCACTATTTACCTTCAGATTACGAAATGGACTTACAACACTCCCAAATGCTCTATAGCGCCCATTTAGCCTAACAAACACTTTTCGGCACTATTTACCTTTAGATCACGAAATTGACTAACAGCACTCCCGAATGCTCTATAGCGCCCATTGAGCCTAACAAACACTTTTCGGCACTATTTACCGTCAGATCACGAAATGGACTTCCAACACTCCAAAATGGTCTGTAGCGCACATTGAGCCAAACAAACACTTTTTGGCACTATTTACCTTCAGATCACGAAATGGATTTACAACACTCCCAAATGCTCTATAGCGACCATTGAGCCTAACAAACACTTTTCGGCACTTGTTACCTTCAGATCACGAAATTGACTAACAACTCTCCCAAATGCTCTATAGCGCTCATTGAGCCTAACAAACACTTTTCGGCACTATTTACCTTCAGATCACGAAATGGACTTACAACACTCGAAAATGGTCTATTAGCGCCCATTGAGCCTAAGAAACACTTTTCGGTACTTTTTAACGTCAGATCACGAAACGGACTTACAACACTCCCAAATGGTCTATAGCGCCCATTGAGCCTAACAAACACTTTTTGGCACTATTTACCTTCAGATTACGAAATGGACTTACAACACTCCAAAATGCTCTATAGCGCCCATTTAGCCTAACAAACACTTTTCGGCACTATTTACCTTTAGATCACGAAATTGACTAACAACACTCCCAAATGCTCTATAGCGCCCATTGAGCCTAACAAACACTTTTCGGCACTATTTACCTTCAGATCACGAAATGGACTTACAACACTCGAAAATGGTCTTTAGCGCCCATTGAGCCTAAGAAACACTTTTCGGCACTTTTTAACGTCAGATCACGAAACGGACACTTTTTTGCCACTATTTACCTTCAGATCACGAAATGGACTTACAACACTCCCAAATGCTCTATAGCGCCCATTGAGCCTAAAAAACACTTTTCGGCACTTTTTAACGTCAGATCACGAAACGGACTTACAACACTCCCAAATGCTCTATAGCGCCCATTGAGCCTAACAAACACTTTTCGGCACTTTTTACCTTCAGATCACGAAATGGACTTACAACACTCCCAAATGCTCTATAGCGCCCATTGAGCCTAACAAACACTTTTCGGCACTTTTTACCGTCAGATCACGAAATGGACTTCCAACACCCCAAAATGGTCTGTAGCGCACATTGAGCCAAACAAACACTTTTTGGCACTATTTACCTTCAGATCACGAAATGGATTTACAACACTCCCAAATGGTCTATAGCGCCCATTGAGCCTAACAAACACTTTTCGGCACTTTTTACCTTCAGATCACGAAATTGACTAACAACACTCCCAAATGCTCTATAGCGCCCATTGAGCCAAACAAACACTTTTCGGCACTTTTTACCGTCAGATCACGAAATGGACTTCCAACACCCCAAAATGGTCTGTAGCGCACATTGAGCCAAACAAACACTTTTTGGCACTATTTACCTTCAGATCACGAAATGGATTTACAACACTCCCAAATGCTCTATAGCGCCCATTGAGCCTAACAAACACTTTTCGGCACTATTTACCTTTAGATCACGAAATTGACTAACAACACTCCCAAATGCTCTATAGCGCCCATTGAGTCTAACAAACACTTTTCGGCACTATTTACCTTCAAATCACGAAATGGACTTACAACACTCGAAAATGGTCTTTAGCGCCCATTGAGCCTAAGAAACACTTTTCGGCACTTGTTAACGTCAGATCACGAAACGGACACTTTTTGCCACTATTTACCTTCAGATCACGAAATTGACTAACAACACTCCCAAATGCTCTATAGCGCCCATTGAGCCTAACAAACACTTTTCGGCACTATTTACCTTCAAATCACGAAATGGACTTACAACACTCGAAAATGGTCTTTAGCGCCCATTGAGCCTAAGAAACACTTTTCGGCACTTTTTAACGTCAGATCACGAAACGGACACTTTTTGGCACTATTTACCTTCAGATCACGAAATGGACTTACAACACTCCCAAATGGTCTATAGCGCCCATTGAGCCTAACAAACACTTTTCGGCACTTTTTACCTTCAGATCACGAAATTGACTAACAACACTCCCAAATGCTCTATAGCGCCCATTGAGCCTAAGAAACACTTTTCGGCACTTTTTAACGTCAGATCACGAAACGGACTTACAACACTCCCAAATGGTCTGTAGCGCCCATTGAGCCTAACAAACACTTTTTGGCACTATTTACCTTCAGATCACGAAATGGACTTACAACACTCCCAAATGCTCTATAGCGTCCATTTAGCCTAACAAACACTTTTCGGCACTTTTTACCTTCAGATCACAAAATGGATTTACAACACTCCCAAATGCTCTATAGCGTCCATTTAGCCTAACAAACACTTTTCGGCACTATTTACCTTCAGATCACAAAATTGACTAACAACACTCCCAAATGCTCTATAGCGCCCATTGAGCCAAACAAACACTTTTCGGCACTTTTTACCGTCAGATCACGAAATGGACTTCCAACACTCCCAAATGCTCTATAGCGCCCATTGAGCCTAACAAACACTTTTCGGCACTATTTACCTTTAGATCACGAAATTGAGTAACAACACTCCCAAATGCTCTATAGCGCCCATTGAGCCTAACAAACACTTTTCGGCACTATTTACCTTCAGATCACGAAATGGACTTACAACACTCGAATATGGTCTATAGCGCCCATTGAGCCTAAGAAACACTTTTCGGCACTTTTTAACGTCAGATCACGAAACGGACTTACAACACTCCCAAATGGTCTATAGCGCCCATTGAGCCTAACAAACACTTTTTGGCACTCTTTACCTTCAGATCACGAAATGGATTTACAACACTCCCAAATGCTCTATAGCGCCCATTGAGCCTAACAAACACTTTTCGGCACTATTTACCTTCAGATCACAAAATGGATTTACAACACTCCCAAATGGTCTATAGCGCCCATTGAGCCTAACAAACACTTTTCGGCACTTTTTACCTTCAGATCACGAAATTGACTAACAACACTCCCAAATGCTCTATAGCGCCCATTGAGCCAAACAAACACTTTTCGGCACTTTTTACCGTCAGATCACGAAATGGACTTCCAACACTCCCAAATGCTCTATAGCGCCCATTGAGCCTAACAAACACTTTTCGGCACTATTTACCTTTAGATCACGAAATTGACTAACAACTCTCCTAAATGCTCTCTAGCGCCCATTGAGCCTAACAAACACTTTTTGGCACGATTTACCTTCAGATCACGAAATGGACTTACAACACTCGAAAATGGTCTATTAGCGCCCATTGAGCCTAAGAAACACTTTTCGGTACTTTTTAACGTCAGATCACGAAACGGACTTACAACACTCCCAAATGGTATATAGCGCCCATTGAGCCTAACAAACACTTTTTGGCACTATTTACCTTCAGATTACGAAATGGACTTACAACACTCCCAAATGCTCTATAGCGCCCATTTAGCCTAACAAACACTTTTCGGCACTATTTACCTTTAGATCACGAAATTGACTAACAGCACTCCCGAATGCTCTATAGCGCCCATTGAGCCTAACAAACACTTTTCGGCACTATTTACCGTCAGATCACGAAATGGACTTCCAACACTCCAAAATGGTCTGTAGCGCACATTGAGCCAAACAAACACTTTTTGGCACTATTTACCTTCAGATCACGAAATGGATTTACAACACTCCCAAATGCTCTATAGCGACCATTGAGCCTAACAAACACTTTTCGGCACTTGTTACCTTCAGATCACGAAATTGACTAACAACTCTCCCAAATGCTCTATAGCGCTCATTGAGCCTAACAAACACTTTTCGGCACTATTTACCTTCAGATCACGAAATGGACTTACAACACTCGAAAATGGTCTATTAGCGCCCATTGAGCCTAAGAAACACTTTTCGGTACTTTTTAACGTCAGATCACGAAACGGACTTACAACACTCCCAAATGGTCTATAGCGCCCATTGAGCCTAACAAACACTTTTTGGCACTATTTACCTTCAGATTACGAAATGGACTTACAACACTCCAAAATGCTCTATAGCGCCCATTTAGCCTAACAAACACTTTTCGGCACTATTTACCTTTAGATCACGAAATTGACTAACAACACTCCCAAATGCTCTATAGCGCCCATTGAGCCTAACAAACACTTGTCGGCACTATTTACCTTCAGATCACGAAATGGACTTACAACACTCGAAAATGGTCTTTAGCGCCCATTGAGCCTAAGAAACACTTTTCGGCACTTTTTAACGTCAGATCACGAAACGGACACTTTTTTGCCACTATTTACCTTCAGATCACGAAATGGACTTACAACACTCCCAAATGCTCTATAGCGCCCATTGAGCCTAAAAAACACTTTTCGGCACTTTTTAACGTCAGATCACGAAACGGACTTACAACACTCCCAAATGCTCTATAGCGCCCATTGAGCCTAACAAACACTTTTCGGCACTTTTTACCTTCAGATCACGAAATGGACTTACAACACTCCCAAATGCTCTATAGCGCCCATTGAGCCTAACAAACACTTTTCGGCACTTTTTACCGTCAGATCACGAAATGGACTTCCAACACCCCAAAATGGTCTGTAGCGCACATTGAGCCAAACAAACACTTTTTGGCACTATTTACCTTCAGATCACGAAATGGATTTACAACACTCCCAAATGGTCTATAGCGCCCATTGAGCCTAACAAACACTTTTCGGCACTTTTTACCTTCAGATCACGAAATTGACTAACAACACTCCCAAATGCTCTATAGCGCCCATTGAGCCAAACAAACACTTTTCGGCACTTTTTACCGTCAGATCACGAAATGGACTTCCAACACCCCAAAATGGTCTGTAGCGCACATTGAGCCAAACAAACACTTTTTGGCACTATTTACCTTCAGATCACGAAATGGATTTACAACACTCCCAAATGCTCTATAGCGCCCATTGAGCCTAACAAACACTTTTCGGCACTATTTACCTTTAGATCACGAAATTGACTAACAACACTCCCAAATGCTCTATAGCGCCCATTGAGTCTAACAAACACTTTTCGGCACTATTTACCTTCAAATCACGAAATGGACTTACAACACTCGAAAATGGTCTTTAGCGCCCATTGAGCCTAAGAAACACTTTTCGGCACTTGTTAACGTCAGATCACGAAACGGACACTTTTTGCCACTATTTACCTTCAGATCACGAAATTGACTAACAACACTCCCAAATGCTCTATAGCGCCCATTGAGCCTAACAAACACTTTTCGCCACTATTTACCTTCAAATCACGAAATGGACTTACAACACTCGAAAATGGTCTTTAGCGCCCATTGAGCCTAAGAAACACTTTTCGGCACTTTTTAACGTCAGATCACGAAACGGACACTTTTTGGCACTATTTACCTTCAGATCACGAAATGGACTTACAACACTCCCAAATGGTCTATAGCGCCCATTGAGCCTAACAAACACTTTTCGGCACTTTTTACCTTCAGATCACGAAATTGACTAACAACACTCCCAAATGCTCTATAGCGCCCATTGAGCCTAAGAAACACTTTTCGGCACTTTTTAACGTCAGATCACGAAACGGACTTACAACACTCCCAAATGGTCTGTAGCGCCCATTGAGCCTAACAAACACTTTTTGGCACTATTTACCTTCAGATCACGAAATGGACTTACAACACTCCCAAATGCTCTATAGCGTCCATTTAGCCTAACAAACACTTTTCGGCACTTTTTACCTTCAGATCACAAAATGGATTTACAACACTCCCAAATGCTCTATAGCGTCCATTTAGCCTAACAAACACTTTTCGGCACTATTTACCTTCAGATCACAAAATTGACTAACAACACTCCCAAATGCTCTATAGCGCCCATTGAGCCAAACAAACACTTTTCGGCACTTTTTACCGTCAGATCACGAAATGGACTTCCAACACTCCCAAATGCTCTATAGCGCCCATTGAGCCTAACAAACACTTTTCGGCACTATTTACCTTTAGATCACGAAATTGAGTAACAACACTCCCAAATGCTCTATAGCGCCCATTGAGCCTAACAAACACTTTTCGGCACTATTTACCTTTAGATCACGAAATTGACTAACAACACTCCAAATGCTCTATATCGCCCATTGAGCCTAACAAACACTTTTCGGCACTATTTACCTTCAGATCACGAAATGGACTTACAACACTCGAATATGGTCTATAGCGCCCATTGAGCCTAAGAAACACTTTTCGGCACTTTTTAACGTCAGATCACGAAACGGACTTACAACACTCCCAAATGGTCTATAGCGCCCATTGAGCCTAACAAACACTTTTTGGCACTCTTTACCTTCAGATCACGAAATGGATTTACAACACTCCCAAATGCTCTATAGCGCCCATTGAGCCTAACAAACACTTTTCGGCACTATTTACCTTCAGATCACAAAATGGATTTACAACACTCCCAAATGGTCTATAGCGCCCATTGAGCCTAACAAACACTTTTCGGCACTTTTTACCTTCAGATCACGAAATTGACTAACAACACTCCCAAATGCTCTATAGCGCCCATTGAGCCAAACAAACACTTTTCGGCACTTTTTACCGTCAGATCACGAAATGGACTTCCAACACCCCAAAATGGTCTGTAGCGCACATTGAGCCAAACAAACACTTTTTGGCACTATTTACCTTCAGATCACGAAATGGATTTACAACACTCCCAAATGCTCTATAGCGCCCATTGAGCCTAACAAACACTTTTCGGCACTATTTACCTTTAGATCACGAAATTGACTAACAACACTCCCAAATGCTCTATAGCGCCCATTGAGTCTAACAAACACTTTTCGGCACTATTTACCTTCAAATCACGAAATGGACTTACAACACTCGAAAATGGTCTTTAGCGCCCATTGAGCCTAAGAAACACTTTTCGGCACTTTTTAACGTCAGATCACGAAACGGACACTTTTTGGCACTATTTACCTTCAGATCACGAAATGTACTTACAACACTCCCAAATGGTCCATAGCGCCCATTGAGCCTAACAAACACTTTTCGGCACTTTTTACCTTCAGATCACGAAATTGACTAACAACACTCCCAAATGCTCTATAGCGCCCATTGAGCCTAAGAAACACTTTTCGGCACTTTTTAACGTCAGATCACGAAACGGACTTACAACACTCCCAAATGGTCTATAGCGCCCATTGAGCCTAACAAACACTTTTTGGCACTATTTACCTTCAGATCACGAAATGGACTTACAACACTCCCAAATGCTCTATAGCGTCCATTTAGCCTAACAAACACTTTTCGGCACTTTTTACCTTCAGATCACAAAATGGATTTACAACACTCCCAAATGCTCTATAGCGTCCATTTAGCCTAACAAACACTTTTCGGCACTATTTACCTTCAGATCACAAAATTGACTAACAACACTCCCAAATGCTCTATAGCGCCCATTGAGCCAAACAAACACTTTTCGGCACTTTTTACCGTCAGATCACGAAATGGACTTCCAACACTCCAAAATGGTCTATAGCGCACATTGAGCCAAACAAACACTTTTTGGCACTATTTACCTTCAGATCACGAAATGGACTTACAACACTCTCAAATGCTCTATAGCGCCCATTGAGCCTAACAAACACTTTTCGGCACTATTTACCTTTAGATCACGAAATTGACTAACAACACTCCAAATGCTCTATATCGCCCATTGAGCCTAACAAACACTTTTCGGCACTATTTACCTTCAGATCACGAAATGGACTTACAACACTCGAATATGGTCTATAGCGCCCATTGAGCCTAAGAAACACTTTTCGGCACTTTTTAACGTCAGATCACGAAACGGACTTACAACACTCCCAAATGGTCTATAGCGCCCATTGAGCCTAACAAACACTTTTTGGCACTCTTTACCTTCAGAACACGAAATGGATTTACAACACTCCCAAATGCTCTATAGCGCCCATTGAGCCTAACAAACACTTTTCGGCACTATTTACCTTCAGATCACAAAATGGATTTACAACACTCCCAAATGGTCTATAGCGCCCATTGAGCCTAACAAACACTTTTCGGCACTTTTTACCTTCAGATCACGAAATTGACTAACAACACTCCCAAATGCTCTATAGCGCCCATTGAGCCAAACAAACACTTTTCGGCACTTTTTACCGTCAGATCACGAAATGGACTTCCAACACCCCAAAATGGTCTGTAGCGCACATTGAGCCAAACAAACACTTTTTGGCACTATTTACCTTCAGATCACGAAATGGATTTACAACACTCCCAAATGCTCTATAGCGCCCATTGAGCCTAACAAACACTTTTCGGCACTATTTACCTTTAGATCACGAAATTGACTAACAACACTCCCAAATGCTCTATAGCGCCCATTGAGTCTAACAAACACTTTTCGGCACTATTTACCTTCAAATCACGAAATGGACTTACAACACTCGAAAATGGTCTTTAGCGCCCATTGAGCCTAAGAAACACTTTTCGGCACTTTTTAACGTCAGATCACGAAACGGACACTTTTTGGCACTATTTACCTTCAGATCACGAGATGTACTTACAACACTCCCAAATGGTCCATAGCGCCCATTGAGCCTAACAAACACTTTTCGGCACTTTTTACCTTCAGATCACGAAATTGACTAACAACACTCCCAAATGCTCTATAGCGCCCATTGAGCCTAAGAAACACTTTTCGGCACTTTTTAACGTCAGATCACGAAACGGACTTACAACACTCCCAAATGGTCTATAGCGCCCATTGAGCCTAACAAACACTTTTTGGCACTATTTACCTTCAGATCACGAAATGGACTTACAACACTCCCAAATGCTCTATAGCGTCCATTTAGCCTAACAAACACTTTTCGGCACTTTTTACCTTCAGATCACAAAATGGATTTACAACACTCCCAAATGCTCTATAGCGTCCATTTAGCCTAACAAACACTTTTCGGCACTATTTACCTTCAGATCACAAAATTGACTAACAACACTCCCAAATGCTCTATAGCGCCCATTGAGCCAAACAAACACTTTTCGGCACTTGTTACCGTCAGATCACGAAATGGACTTCCAACACTCCAAAATGGTCTATAGCGCACATTGAGCCAAACAAACACTTTTTGGCACTATTTACCTTCAGATCACGAAATGGACTTACAACACTCTCAAATGCTCTATAGCGCCCATTGAGCCTAACAAACACTTTTCGGCACTATTTACATTTAGATCACGAAATTGAGTAACAACACTCCCAAATGCTCTATAGCGCCCATTGAGCCTAACAAACACTTTTCGGCACTATTTACCTTTAGATCACGAAATTGACTAACAACACTCCCAAATGCTCTATAGCGCCCATTGAGCCTAACAAACACTTTTCGGCACTATTTACCTTCAGATCACGAAATGGACTTACAACACTCGAATATGGTCTATAGCGCCCATTGAGCCTAAGAAACACTTTTCGGCACTATTTACCTTCAGATCACGAAATGGATTTACAACACTCCCAAATGCTCTATAGCGACCATTGAGCCTAACAAACACTTTTCGGCACTTGTTACCTTCAGATCACGAAATTGACTAACAACTCTCCCAAATGCTCTATAGCGCTCATTGAGCCTAACAAACACTTTTCGGCACTATTTACCTTCAGATCACGAAATGGACTTACAACACTCGAAAATGGTCTATTAGCGCCCATTGAGCCTAAGAAACACTTTTCGGTACTTTTTAACGTCAGATCACGAAACGGACTTACAACACTCCCAAATGGTCTATAGCGCCCATTGAGCCTAACAAACACTTTTTGGCACTATTTACCTTCAGATTACGAAATGGACTTACAACACTCCCAAATGCTCTATAGCGCCCATTTAGCCTAACAAACACTTTTCGGCACTATTTACCTTTAGATCACGAAATTGACTAACAACACTCCCAAATGCTCTATAGCGCCCATTGAGCCTAACAAACACTTTTCGGCACTATTTACCTTCAGATCACGAAATGGACTTACAACACTCGAAAATGGTCTTTAGCGCCCATTGAGCCTAAGAAACACTTTTCGGCACTTTTTAACGTCAGATCACGAAACGGACACTTTTTTGCCACTATTTACCTTCAGATCACGAAATGGACTTACAACACTCCCAAATGCTCTATAGCGCCCATTGAGCCTAAAAAACACTTTTCGGCACTTTTTAACGTCAGATCACGAAACGGACTTACAACACTCCCAAATGCTCTATAGCGCCCATTGAGCCTAACAAACACTTTTCGGCACTATTTACCTTCAAATCACGAAATGGACTTACAACACTCGAAAATGGTCTTTAGCGCCCATTGAGCCTAAGAAACACTTTTCGGCACTTTTTAACGTCAGATCACAAAACGGACACTTTTTGGCACTATTTACCTTCAGATCACGAAATGGACTTACAACACTCCCAAATGCTCTATAGCGCCCATTGAGCCTAACAAACACCTTTCGGCACTTTTTACCTTCAGATCACGAAATTGACTAACAACACTCCCAAATGCTCTATAGCGCCCATTGAGCCTAAGAAACACTTTTCGGCACTTTTTAACGTCAGATCACGAAACGGACTTACAACACTCCCAAGTGGTCTATAGCGCCCATTGAGCCTAACAAACACTTTTTGGCACTATTTACCTTCAGATCACGAAATGGACTTACAACACTCCCAAATGCTCTATAGCGCCCATTGAGCCAAACAAACACTTTTCGGCACTTTTTACTGTCAGATCACGAAATGGACATCCAACACTCCCAAATGCTCTATAGCGCCCATTGAGCCTAACAAACACTTTTCGGCACTATTTACCTTTAGATCACGAAATTGAGTAACAACACTCCCAAATGCTCTATAGCGCCCATTGAGCCTAACAAACACTTTTGTGACTAACAACACTCCAAATGCTCTATATCGCCCATTGAGCCTAACAAACACTTTTCGGCACTATTTACCTTCAGATCACGAAATGGACTTACAACACTCGAATATGGTCTATAGCGCCCATTGAGCCTAAGAAACACTTTTCGGCACTTTTTAACGTCAGATCACGAAACGGACTTACAACACTCCCAAATGGTCTATAGCGCCCATTGAGCCTAACAAACACTTTTTGGCACTCTTTACCTTCAGATCACGAAATGGATTTACAACACTCCCAAATGCTCTATAGCGCCCATTGAGCCTAACAAACACTTTTCGGCACTATTTACCTTCAGATCACAAAATGGATTTACAACACTCCCAAATGGTCTATAGCGCCCATTGAGCCTAACAAACACTTTTTGGCACTTTTTACCTTCAGATCACGAAATTGACTAACAACACTCCCAAATGCTCTATAGCGCCCATTGAGCCAAACAAACACTTTTCGGCACTTTTTACCGTCAGATCACGAAATGGACTTCCAACACCCCAAAATGGTCTGTAGCGCACATTGAGCCAAACAAACACTTTTTGGCACTATTTACCTTCAGATCACGAAATGGATTTACAACACTCCCAAATGCTCTATAGCGCCCATTGAGCCTAACAAACACTTTTCGGCACTATTTACCTTTAGATCACGAAATTGACTAACAACACTCCCAAATGCTCTATAGCGCCCATTGAGTCTAACAAACACTTTTCGGCACTATTTACCTTCAAATCACGAAATGGACTTACAACACTCGAAAATGGTCTTTAGCGCCCATTGAGCCTAAGAAACACTTTTCGGCACTTTTTAACGTCAGATCACGAAACGGACACTTTTTGCCACTATTTACCTTCAGATCACGAAATTGACTAACAACACTCCCAAATGCTCTATAGCGCCCATTGAGCCTAACAAACACTTTTCGGCACTATTTACCTTCAAATCACGAAATGGACTTACAACACTCGAAAATGGTCTTTAGCGCCCATTGAGCCTAAGAAACACTTTTCGGCACTTTTTAACGTCAGATCACGAAACGGACACTTTTTGGCACTATTTACCTTCAGATCACGAAATGGACTTACAACACTCCCAAATGGTCCATAGCGCCTATTGAGCCTAACAAACACTTTTCGGCACTTTTTACCTTCAGATCACGAAATTGACTAACAACACTCCCAAATGCTCTATAGCGCCCATTGAGCCTAAGAAACACTTTTCGGCACTTTTTAACGTCAGATCACGAAACGGACTTACAACACTCCCAAATGGTCTATAGCGCCCATTGAGCCTAACAAACACTTTTTGGCACTTTTTACCTTCAGATCACGAAATGGACTTACAACACTCCCAAATGCTCTATAGCGTCCATTTAGCCTAACAAACACTTTTCGGCACTTTTTACCTTCAGATCACAAAATGGATTTACAACACTCCCAAATGCTCTATAGCGTCCATTGAGCCTAACAAACACTTTTTGGCACTATTTACCTTCAGATTACGAAATGGACTTACAACACTCGAAAATGGTCTTTAGCGCCCATTGAGCCTAAGAAACACTTTTTGGCACTTTTTACCTTCAGATTACGAAATGGACTTACAACACTCGAAAATGGTCTTTAGCGCCCATTGAGCCTAAGAAACACTTTTCGGCACTTTTTAACGTCAGATCACGAAACGGACACTTTTTGCCACTATTTACCTTCAGATCACGAAATTGACTAACAACACTCCCAAATGCTCTATAGCGCCCATTGAGCCTAACAAACACTTTTCGGCACTATTTACCTTTAGATCACGAAATTGACTAACAACACTCCCAAATGCTCTATAGCGCCCATTGAGTCTAACAAACACTTTTCGGCACTATTTACCTTCAAATCACGAAATGGACTTACAACACTCGAAAATGGTCTTTAGCGCCCATTGAGCCTAAGAAACACTTTTCGGCACTTTTTAACGTCAGATCACGAAACGGACACTTTTTGCCACTATTTACCTTCAGATCACGAAATTGACTAACAACACTCCCAAATGCTCTATAGCGCCCATTGAGCCTAACAAACACTTTTCGGCACTATTTACCTTCAAATCACGAAATGGACTTACAACACTCGAAAATGGTCTTTAGCGCCCATTGAGCCTAAGAAACACTTTTCGGCACTTTTTAACGTCAGATCACGAAACGGACACTTTTTGGCACTATTTACCTTCAGATCACGAAATGGACTTACAACACTCCCAAATGGTCCATAGCGCCTATTGAGCCTAACAAACACTTTTCGGCACTTTTTACCTTCAGATCACGAAATTGACTAACAACACTCCCAAATGCTCTATAGCGCCCATTGAGCCTAAGAAACACTTTTCGGCACTTTTTAACGTCAGATCACGAAACGGACTTACAACACTCCCAAATGGTCTATAGCGCCCATTGAGCCTAACAAACACTTTTTGGCACTTTTTACCTTCAGATCACGAAATGGACTTACAACACTCCCAAATGCTCTATAGCGTCCATTTAGCCTAACAAACACTTTTCGGCACTTTTTACCTTCAGATCACAAAATGGATTTACAACACTCCCAAATGCTCTATAGCGTCCATTTAGCCTAACAAACACTTTTCGGCACTATTTACCTTCAGATCACAAAATTGACTAACAACACTCCCAAATGCTCTATAGCGCCCATTGAGCCAAACAAACACTTTTCGGCACTTTTTACCGTCAGATCACGAAATGGACTTCCAACACTCCAAAATGGTCTATAGCGCACATTGAGCCAAACAAACACTTTTTGGCACTATTTACCTTCAGATCACGAAATGGACTTACAACACTCCCAAATGCTCTATATCGCCCATTGAGCCTAACAAACACTTTTCGGCACTATTTACCTTTAGATCACGAAATTGAGTAACAACACTCCCAAATGCTCTATAGCGCCCATTGAGCCTAACAAACACTTTTCGGCACTATTTACCTTTAGATCACGAAATTGACTAACAACACTCCCAAATGCTCTATAGCGCCCATTGAGCCTAACAAACACTTTTCGGCACTATTTACCTTCAGATCACGAAATGGACTTACAACACTCGAATATGGTCTATAGCGCCCATTGAGCCTAAGAAACACTTTTCGGCACTTTTTAACGTCAGATCACGAAACGGACTTACAACACTCCCAAATGGTCTATAGCGCCCATTGAGCCTAACAAACACTTTTTGGCACTCTTTACCTTCAGATCACGAAATTGACTAACAACACTCCCAAATGCTCTATAGCGCCCATTGAGCCTAAGAAACACTTTTCGGCACTTTTTAACGTCAGATCACGAAACGGACTTACAACACTCCCAAATGGTCTATAGCGCCCATTGAGCCTAACAAACACTTTTTGGCACTATTTACCTTCAGATCACGAAATGGACTTACAACACTCCCAAATGCTCTATAGCGTCCATTTAGCCTAACAAACACTTTTCGGCACTTTTACATTCAGATCACAAAATGGATTTACAACACTCCCAAATGGTCTATAGCGCCCATTGAGCCTAACAAGCACTTTTCGGCACTTTTTACCTTCAGATTACGAAATTGACTAACAACACTCCCAAATGCTCTATAGCGCCCATTGAGCCAAACAAACACTTTTCGGCACTTTTTACCGTCAGATCACGAAATGGACTTACAACACTCCCAAGTGGTCTATAGCGCCCATTGAGCCTAACAAACACTTTTTTGGCACTATTTACCTTCAGATCACGAAATGGACTTACAACACTCCCAAATGCTCTATAGCGTCCATTTAGCCTAACAAACACTTTTCGGCACTTTTTACCTTCAGATCACAAAATGGATTTACAACACTCCCAAATGCTCTATAGCGTCCATTTAGCCTAACAAACACTTTTCGGCACTATTTACCTTTAGATCACGAAATTGAGTAACAACACTCCCAAATGCTCTATAGCGCCCATTGTGCCTAACAAACACTTTTGTGACTAACAACACTCCAAATGCTCTATATCGCCCATTGAGCCTAACAAACACTTTTCGGCACTATTTACCTTCAGATCACGAAATGGACTTACAACACTCCCAAATGCTCTATAGCGCCCATTGAGCCTAAGAAACACTTTTCGGCACTTTTTAACGTCAGATCACGAAACGGACTTACAACACTCCCAAATGGTCTATAGCGCCCATTGAGCCTAACAAACACTTTTTGGCACTTTTTACCTTCAGATCACGAAATGGACTTACAACACTCCCAAATGCTCTATAGCGTCCATTTAGCCTAACAAACACTTTTCGGCACTTTTTACCTTCAGATCACAAAATGGATTTACAACACTCCCAAATGCTCTATAGCGTCCATTTAGCCTAACAAACACTTTTCGGCACTATTTACCTTCAGATCACAAAATTGACTAACAACACTCCCAAATGCTCTATAGCGCCCATTGAGCCAAACAAACACTTTTCGGCACTTTTTACCGTCAGATCACGAAATGGACTTCCAACACTCCAAAATGGTCTATAGCGCACATTGAGCCAAACAAACACTTTTTGGCACTATTTACCTTCAGATCACGAAATGGACTTACAACACTCCCAAATGCTCTATATCGCCCATTGAGCCTAACAAACACTTTTCGGCACTATTTACCTTTAGATCACGAAATTGAGTAACAACACTCCCAAATGCTCTATAGCGCCCATTGAGCCTAACAAACACTTTTCGGCACTATTTACCTTTAGATCACGAAATTGACTAACAACACTCCCAAATGCTCTATAGCGCCCATTGAGCCTAACAAACACTTTTCGGCACTATTTACCTTCAGATCACGAAATGGACTTACAACACTCGAATATGGTCTATAGCGCCCATTGAGCCTAAGAAACACTTTTCGGCACTTTTTAACGTCAGATCACGAAACGGACTTACAACACTCCCAAATGGTCTATAGCGCCCATTGAGCCTAACAAACACTTTTTGGCACTCTTTACCTTCAGATCACGAAATTGACTAACAACACTCCCAAATGCTCTATAGCGCCCATTGAGCCTAAGAAACACTTTTCGGCACTTTTTAACGTCAGATCACGAAACGGACTTACAACACTCCCAAATGGTCTATAGCGCCCATTGAGCCTAACAAACACTTTTTGGCACTATTTACCTTCAGATCACGAAATGGACTTACAACACTCCCAAATGCTCTATAGCGTCCATTTAGCCTAACAAACACTTTTCGGCACTTTTTACATTCAGATCACAAAATGGATTTACAACACTCCCAAATGGTCTATAGCGCCCATTGAGCCTAACAAGCACTTTTCGGCACTTTTTACCTTCAGATTACGAAATTGACTAACAACACTCCCAAATGCTCTATAGCGCCCATTGAGCCAAACAAACACTTTTCGGCACTTTTTACCGTCAGATCACGAAATGGACTTACAACACTCCCAAGTGGTCTATAGCGCCCATTGAGCCTAACAAACACTTTTTGGCACTATTTACCTTCAGATCACGAAATGGACTTACAACACTCCCAAATGCTCTATAGCGTCCATTTAGCCTAACAAACACTTTTCGGCACTTTTTACCTTCAGATCACAAAATGGATTTACAACACTCCCAAATGCTCTATAGCGTCCATTTAGCCTAACAAACACTTTTCGGCACTATTTACCTTTAGATCACGAAATTGAGTAACAACACTCCCAAATGCTCTATAGCGCCCATTGTGCCTAACAAACACTTTTGTGACTAACAACACTCCAAATGCTCTATATCGCCCATTGAGCCTAACAAACACTTTTCGGCACTATTTACCTTCAGATCACGAAATGGACTTACAACACTCGAATATGGTCTATAGCGCCCATTGAGCCTAAGAAACACTTTTCGGCACTTTTTAACGTCAGATCACGAAACGGACTTACAACACTCCCAAATGGTCTATAGCGCCCATTGAGCCTAACAAACACTTTTTGGCACTCTTTACCTTCAGATCACGAAATGGATTTACAACACTCCCAAATGCTCTATAGCGCCCATTGAGCCTAACAAACACTTTTCGGCACTATTTACCTTCAGATCACAAAATGGATTTACAACACTCCCAAATGGTCTATAGCGCCCATTGAGCCTAACAAACACTTTTTGGCACTTTTTACCTTCAGATCACGAAATTGACTAACAACACTCCCAAATGCTCTATAGCGCCCATTGAGCCAAACAAACACTTTTCGGCACTTTTTACCGTCAGATCACGAAATGGACTTCCAACACCCCAAAATGGTCTGTAGCGCACATTGAGCCAAACAAACACTTTTTGGCACTATTTACCTTCAGATCACGAAATGGATTTACAACACTCCCAAATGCTCTATAGCGCCCATTGAGCCTAACAAACACTTTTCGGCACTATTTACCTTTAGATCACGAAATTGACTAACAACACTCCCAAATGCTCTATAGCGCCCATTGAGTCTAACAAACACTTTTCGGCACTATTTACCTTCAAATCACGAAATGGACTTACAACACTCGAAAATGGTCTTTAGCGCCCATTGAGCCTAAGAAACACTTTTCGGCACTTTTTAACGTCAGATCACGAAACGGACACTTTTTGCCACTATTTACCTTCAGATCACGAAATTGACTAACAACACTCCCAAATGCTCTATAGCGCCCATTGAGCCTAACAAACACTTTTCGGCACTATTTACCTTCAAATCACGAAATGGACTTACAACACTCGAAAATGGTCTTTAGCGCCCATTGAGCCTAAGAAACACTTTTCGGCACTTTTTAACGTCAGATCACGAAACGGACACTTTTTGGCACTATTTACCTTCAGATCACGAAATGGACTTACAACACTCCCAAATGGTCCATAGCGCCCATTGAGCCTAACAAACACTTTTCGGCACTTTTTACCTTCAGATCACGAAATTGACTAACAACACTCCCAAATGCTCTATAGCGCCCATTGAGCCTAAGAAACACTTTTCGGCACTTTTTAACGTCAGATCACGAAACGGACTTACAACACTCCCAAGTGGTCTATAGCGCCCATTGAGCCTAACAAACACTTTTTGGCACTATTTACCTTCAGATCACGAAATGGACTTACAACACTCCCAAATGCTCTATAGCGCCCATTGAGCCAAACAAACACTTTTCGGCACTTTTTACCGTCAGATCACGAAATGGACTTCCAACACTCCCAAATGCTCTATAGCGCCCATTGAGCCTAACAAACACTTTTCGGCACTATTTACCTTTAGATCACGAAATTGAGTAACAACACTCCCAAATGCTCTATAGCGCCCATTGAGCCTAACAAACACTTTTGTGACTAACAACACTCCAAATGCTCTATATCGCCCATTGAGCCTAACAAACACTTTTCGGCACTATTTACCTTCAGATCACGAAATGGACTTACAACACTCGAATATGGTCTATAGCGCCCATTGAGCCTAAGAAACACTTTTCGGCACTTTTTAACGTCAGATCACGAAACGGACTTACAACACTCCCAAATGGTCTATAGCGCCCATTGAGCCTAACAAACACTTTTTGGCACTCTTTACCTTCAGATCACGAAATGGATTTACAACACTCCCAAATGCTCTATAGCGCCCATTGAGCCTAACAAACACTTTTCGGCACTATTTACCTTCAGATCACAAAATGGATTTACAACACTCCCAAATGGTCTATAGCGCCCATTGAGCCTAACAAACACTTTTTGGCACTTTTTACCTTCAGATCACGAAATTGACTAACAACACTCCCAAATGCTCTATAGCGCCCATTGAGCCAAACAAACACTTTTCGGCACTTTTTACCGTCAGATCACGAAATGGACTTCCAACACCCCAAAATGGTCTGTAGCGCACATTGAGCCAAACAAACACTTTTTGGCACTATTTACCTTCAGATCACGAAATGGATTTACAACACTCCCAAATGCTCTATAGCGCCCATTGAGCCTAACAAACACTTTTCGGCACTATTTACCTTTAGATCACGAAATTGACTAACAACACTCCCAAATGCTCTATAGCGCCCATTGAGTCTAACAAACACTTTTCGGCACTATTTACCTTCAAATCACGAAATGGACTTACAACACTCGAAAATGGTCTTTAGCGCCCATTGAGCCTAAGAAACACTTTTCGGCACTTTTTAACGTCAGATCACGAAACGGACACTTTTTGGCACTATTTACCTTCAGATCACGAAATGGACTTACAACACTCCCAAGTGGTCTATAGCGCCCATTGAGCATAACAAACACTTTTTGGCACTATTTACCTTCAGATCACGAAATGGACTTACAACACTCCCAAATGCTCTATAGCGTCCATTTAGCCTAACAAACACTTTTCGGCACTTTTTACCTTCAGATCACAAAATGGATTTACAACACTCCCAAATGCTCTATAGCGTCCATTTAGCCTAACAAACACTTTTCGGCACTATTTACCTTTAGATCACGAAATTGAGTAACAACACTCCCAAATGCTCTATAGCGCCCATTGTGCCTAACAAACACTTTTGTGACTAACAACACTCCAAATGCTCTATATCGCCCATTGAGCCTAACAAACACTTTTCGGCACTACTTACCTTCAGATCACGAAATGGACTTACAACACTCGAATATGGTCTATAGCGCCCATTGAGCCTAAGAAACACTTTTCGGCACTTTTTAACGTCAGATCACGAAACGGACTTACAACACTCCCAAATGGTCTATAGCGCCCATTGAGCCTAACAAACACTTTTTGGCACTCTTTACCTTCAGATCACGAAATGGATTTACAACACTCCCAAATGCTCTATAGCGCCCATTGAGCCTAACAAACACTTTTCGGCACTATTTACCTTCAGATCACAAAATGGATTTACAACACTCCCAAATGGTCTATAGCGCCCATTGAGCCTAACAAACACTTTTTGGCACTTTTTACCTTCAGATCACGAAATTGACTAACAACACTCCCAAATGCTCTATAGCGCCCATTGAGCCAAACAAACACTTTTCGGCACTTTTTACCGTCAGATCACGAAATGGACTTCCAACACCCCAAAATGGTCTGTAGCGCACATTGAGCCAAACAAACACTTTTTGGCACTATTTACCTTCAGATCACGAAATGGATTTACAACACTCCCAAATGCTCTATAGCGCCCATTGAGCCTAACAAACACTTTTCGGCACTATTTACCTTTAGATCACGAAATTGACTAACAACACTCCCAAATGCTCTATAGCGCCCATTGAGTCTAACAAACACTTTTCGGCACTATTTACCTTCAAATCACGAAATGGACTTACAACACTCGAAAATGGTCTTTAGCGCCCATTGAGCCTAAGAAACACTTTTCGGCACTTTTTAACGTCAGATCACGAAACGGACACTTTTTGCCACTATTTACCTTCAGATCACGAAATTGACTAACAACACTCCCAAATGCTCTATAGCGCCCATTGAGCCTAACAAACACTTTTCGGCACTATTTACCTTCAAATCACGAAATGGACTTACAACACTCGAAAATGGTCTTTAGCGCCCATTGAGCCTAAGAAACACTTTTCGGCACTTTTTAACGTCAGATCACGAAACGGACACTTTTTGGCACTATTTACCTTCAGATCACGAAATGGACTTACAACACTCCCAAATGGTCCATAGCGCCCATTGAGCCTAACAAACACTTTTCGGCACTTTTTACCTTCAGATCACGAAATTGACTAACAACACTCCCAAATGCTCTATAGCGCCCATTGAGCCTAAGAAACACTTTTCGGCACTTTTTAACGTCAGATCACGAAACGGACTTACAACACTCCCAAGTGGTCTATAGCGCCCATTGAGCCTAACAAACACTTTTTGGCACTATTTACCTTCAGATCACGAAATGGACTTACAACACTCCCAAATGCTCTATAGCGCCCATTGAGCCAAACAAACACTTTTCGGCACTTTTTACCGTCAGATCACGAAATGGACTTCCAACACTCCCAAATGCTCTATAGCGCCCATTGAGCCTAACAAACACTTTTCGGCACTATTTACCTTTAGATCACGAAATTGAGTAACAACACTCCCAAATGCTCTATAGCGCCCATTGAGCCTAACAAACACTTTTGTGACTAACAACACTCCAAATGCTCTATATCGCCCATTGAGCCTAACAAACACTTTTCGGCACTATTTACCTTCAGATCACGAAATGGACTTACAACACTCGAATATGGTCTATAGCGCCCATTGAGCCTAAGAAACACTTTTCGGCACTTTTTAACGTCAGATCACGAAACGGACTTACAACACTCCCAAATGGTCTATAGCGCCCATTGAGCCTAACAAACACTTTTCGGCACTATTTACCTTTAGATCACGAAATTGACTAACAACACTCCCAAATGCTCTATAGCGCCCATTGAGTCTAACAAACACTTTTCGGCACTATTTACCTTCAAATCACGAAATGGACTTACAACACTCGAAAATGGTCTTTAGCGCCCATTGAGCCTAAGAAACACTTTTCGGCACTTTTTAACGTCAGATCACGAAACGGACACTTTTTGCCACTATTTACCTTCAGATCACGAAATTGACTAACAACACTCCCAAATGCTCTATAGCGCCCATTGAGCCTAACAAACACTTTTCGGCACTATTTACCTTCAAATCACGAAATGGACTTACAACACTCGAAAATGGTCTTTAGCGCCCATTGAGCCTAAGAAACACTTTTCGGCACTTTTTAACGTCAGATCACGAAACGGACACTTTTTGGCACTATTTACCTTCAGATCACGAAATGGACTTACAACACTCCCAAATGGTCCATAGCGCCCATTGAGCCTAACAAACACTTTTCGGCACTTTTTACCTTCAGATCACGAAATTGACTAACAACACTCCCAAATGCTCTATAGCGCCCATTGAGCCTAAGAAACACTTTTCGGCACTTTTTAACGTCAGATCACGAAACGGACTTACAACACTCCCAAATGGTCTATAGCGCCCATTGAGCCTAACAAACACTTTTTGGCACTTTTTACCTTCAGATCACGAAATGGACTTACAACACTCCCAAATGCTCTATAGCGTCCATTTAGCCTAACAAACACTTTTCGGCACTTTTTACCTTCAGATCACAAAATGGATTTACAACACTCCCAAATGCTCTATAGCGTCCATTTAGCCTAACAAACACTTTTCGGCACTATTTACCTTCAGATCACAAAATTGACTAACAACACTCCCAAATGCTCTATAGCGCCCATTGAGCCAAACAAACACTTTTCGGCACTTTTTACCGTCAGATCACGAAATGGACTTCCAACACTCCAAAATGGTCTATAGCGCACATTGAGCCAAACAAACACTTTTTGGCACTATTTACCTTCAGATCACGAAATGGACTTACAACACTCCCAAATGCTCTATATCGCCCATTGAGCCTAACAAACACTTTTCGGCACTATTTACCTTTAGATCACGAAATTGAGTAACAACACTCCCAAATGCTCTATAGCGCCCATTGAGCCTAACAAACACTTTTCGGCACTATTTACCTTTAGATCACGAAATTGACTAACAACACTCCCAAATGCTCTATAGCGCCCATTGAGCCTAACAAACACTTTTCGGCACTATTTACCTTCAGATCACGAAATGGACTTACAACACTCGAATATGGTCTATAGCGCCCATTGAGCCTAAGAAACACTTTTCGGCACTTTTTAACGTCAGATCACGAAACGGACTTACAACACTCCCAAATGGTCTATAGCGCCCATTGAGCCTAACAAACACTTTTTGGCACTCTTTACCTTCAGATCACGAAATTGACTAACAACACTCCCAAATGCTCTATAGCGCCCATTGAGCCTAAGAAACACTTTTCGGCACTTTTTAACGTCAGATCACGAAACGGACTTACAACACTCCCAAATGGTCTATAGCGCCCATTGAGCCTAACAAACACTTTTTGGCACTATTTACCTTCAGATCACGAAATGGACTTACAACACTCCCAAATGCTCTATAGCGTCCATTTAGCCTAACAAACACTTTTCGGCACTTTTTACATTCAGATCACAAAATGGATTTACAACACTCCCAAATGGTCTATAGCGCCCATTGAGCCTAACAAGCACTTTTCGGCACTTTTTACCTTCAGATTACGAAATTGACTAACAACACTCCCAAATGCTCTATAGCGCCCATTGAGCCAAACAAACACTTTTCGGCACTTTTTACCGTCAGATCACGAAATGGACTTCCAACACTCCAAAATGGTCTATAGCGCACATTGAGCCAAACAAACACTTTTTCGCACTATTTACCTTCAGATCACGAAATGGATTTACAACACTGCCAAATGCTCTATAGCGCCCATTGAGCCTAACAAACACTTTTCGGCACTATTTACCTTTAGATCACGAAATTGACTAACAACACTCCCAAATGCTCTATAGCGCCCATTGAGCCTAACAAACACTTTTCGGCACTATTTACCTTCAGATCACGAAATGGACTTACAACACTCGAAAATGGTCTATAGCGCCCATTGAGCCTAACAAACACTTTTTGGCACTCTTTACCTTCAGATCACGAAATGGATTTACAACACTCCCAAATGCTCTATAGCGCCCATTGAGCCTAACAAACACTTTTCGGCACTATTTACCTTCAGATCACAAAATGGATTTACAACACTCCCAAATGGTCTATAGCGCCCATTGAGCCTAACAAACACTTTTCGGCACTTTTTACCTTCAGATCACGAAATTGACTAACAACACTCCCAAATGCTCTATAGCGCCCATTGAGCCAAACAAACACTTTTCGGCACTTTTTACCGTCAGATTACGAAATGGACTTCCAACACCCCAAAATGGTCTGTAGCGCACATTGAGCCAAACAAACACTTTTTGGCACTATTTACCTTCAGATCACGAAATGGATTTACAACACTCCCAAATGCTCTATAGCGCCCATTGAGCCTAACAAACACTTTTCGGCACTATTTACCTTTAGATCACGAAATTGACTAACAACACTCCCAAATGCTCTATAGCGCCCATTGAGTCTAACAAACACTTTTCGGCACTATTTACCTTCAAATCACGAAATGGACTTACAACACTCGAAAATGGTCTTTAGCGCCCATTGAGCCTAAGAAACACTTTTCGGCACTTTTTAACGTCAGATCACGAAACGGACACTTTTTGCCACTATTTACCTTCAGATCACGAAATTGACTAACAACACTCCCAAATGCTCTATAGCGCCCATTGAGCCTAACAAACACTTTTCGGCACTATTTACCTTCAAATCACGAAATGGACTTACAACACTCGAAAATGGTCTTTAGCGCCCATTGAGCCTAAGAAACACTTTTCGGCACTTTTTAACGTCAGATCACGAAACGGACACTTTTTGGCACTATTTACCTTCAGATCACGAAATGGACTTACAACACTCCCAAATGGTCCATAGCGCCCATTGAGCCTAACAAACACTTTTCGGCACTTTTTACCTTCAGATCACGAAATTGACTAACAACACTCCCAAATGCTCTATAGCGCCCATTGAGCCTAAGAAACACTTTTCGGCACTTTTTAACGTCAGATCACGAAACGGACTTACAACACTCCCAAATGGTCTATAGCGCCCATTGAGCCTAACAAACACTTTTTGGCACTATTTACCTTCAGATCACGAAATGGACTTACAACACTCCCAAATGCTCTATAGCGTCCATTTAGCCTAACAAACACTTTTCGGCACTTTTTACCTTCAGATCACAAAATGGATTTACAACACTCCCAAATGCTCTATAGCGTCCATTTAGCCTAACAAACACTTTTCGGCACTATTTACCTTCAGATCACAACATTGACTAACAACACTCCCAAATGCTCTATAGCGCCCATTGAGCCAAACAAACACTTTTCGGCACTTTTTACCGTCAGATCACGAAATGGACTTCCAACACTCCAAAATGGTCTATAGCGCACATTGAGCCAAACAAACACTTTTTGGCACTATTTACCTTCAGATCACGAAATGGACTTACAACACTCCCAAATGCTCTATAGCGCCCATTGAGCCTAACAAACACTTTTCGGCACTATTTACCTTTAGATCACGAAATTGAGTAACAACACTCCCAAATGCTCTATAGCGCCCATTGAGCCTAACAAACACTTTTCGGCACTATTTACCTTTAGATCACGAAATTGACTAACAACACTCCCAAATGCTCTATAGCGCCCATTGAGCCTAACAAACACTTTTCGGCACTATTTACCTTCAGATCACGAAATGGACTTACAACACTCGAATATGGTCTATAGCGCCCATGGAGCCTAAGAAACACTTTTCGGCACTTTTTAACGTCAGATCACGAAACAGACTTACAACACTCCCAAATGGTCTATTGCGCCCATTGAGCCTAACAAACACTTTTTGGCACTCTTTACCTTCAGATCACGAAATTGACTAACAACACTCCCAAATGCTCTATAGCGCCCATTGAGCCTAAGAAACACTTTTCGGCACTTTTTAACGTCAGATCACGAAACGGACTTACAACACTCCCAAATGGTCTATAGCGCCCATTGAGCCTAACAAACACTTTTTGGCACTATTTACCTTCAGATCACGAAATGGACTTACAACACTCCCAAATGCTCTATAGCGTCCATTTAGCCTAACAAACACTTTTCGGCACTTTTTACATTCAGATCACAAAATGGATTTACAACACTCCCAAATGGTCTATAGCGCCCATTGAGCCTAACAAGCACTTTTCGGCACTTTTTACCTTCAGATTACGAAATTGACTAACAACACTCCCAAATGCTCTATAGCGCCCATTGAGCCAAACAAACACTTTTCGGCACTTTTTATCGTCAGATCACGAAATGGACTTCCAACACTCCAAAATGGTCTATAGCGCACATTGAGCCAAACAAACACTTTTTCGCACTATTTACCTTCAGATCACGAAATGGATTTACAACACTGCCAAATGCTCTATAGCGCCCATTGAGCCTAACAAATACTTTTCGGCACTATTTACCTTTAGATCACGAAATTGACTAACAACACTCCCAAATGCTCTATAGCGCCCATTGAGCCTAACAAACACTTTTCGGCACTATTTACCTTCAGATCACGAAATGGACTTACAACACTCGAAAATGGTCTATAGCGCCCATTGAGCCTAAGAAACACTTTTCGGCACTTTTTAACGTCAGATCACGAAACAGACTTACAACACTCCCAAATGGTCTATTGCGCCCATTGAGCCTAACAAACACCTTTTGGCACTCTTTACCTTCAGATCACGAAATTGACTAACAACACTCCCAAATGCTCTATAGCGCCCATTGAGCCTAAGAAACACTTTTCGGCACTTTTTAACGTCAGATCACGAAACGGACTTACAACACTCCCAAATGGTCTATAGCGCCCATTGAGCCTAACAAACACTTTTTCGCACTATTTACCTTCAGATCACGAAATTGACTAACAACACTCCCAAATGCTCTATAGCGCCCATTGAGCCTAACAAACACTTTTCGGCACTATTTACCTTCAGATCACGAAATGGACTTACAACACTCGAAAATGGTCTATAGCGCCCATTGAGCCTAAGAAACACTTTTCGGCACTTTTTAACGTCAGATCACGAAACGGACACTTTTTGCCACTATTTACCTTCAGATCACGAAAGGGACTTACAACACTCCCAAATGCTCTATAGCGCCCATTGAGCCTAACAAACACTTGTCGGCACTTTTTAACGTCAGATCACGAAACGGACTTACAACACTCCCAAATGGTCTATAGCGCCCATTGAGCCTAACAAACACTTTTTGGCACTATTTACCTTTAGATCACGAAATTGACTAACAACACTCCCAAATGCTCTATAGCGCCCATTGAGCCTAACAAACACTTTTCGGCACTATTTACCTTCAGATCACGAAATGGACTTACAACACTCGAATATGGTCTATAGCGCCCATGGAGCCTAAGAAACACTTTTCGGCACTTTTTAACGTCAGATCACGAAACAGACTTACAACACTCCCAAATGGTCTATTGCGCCCATTGAGCCTAACAAACACTTTTTGGCACTCTTTACCTTCAGATCACGAAATTGACTAACAACACTCCCAAATGCTCTATAGCGCCCATTGAGCCTAAGAAACACTTTTCGGCACTTTTTAACGTCAGATCACGAAACGGACTTACAACACTCCCAAATGGTCTATAGCGCCCATTGAGCCTAACAAACACTTTTTGGCACTATTTACCTTCAGATCACGAAATGGACTTACAACACTCCCAAATGCTCTATAGCGTCCATTTAGCCTAACAAACACTTTTCGGCACTTTTTACATTCAGATCACAAAATGGATTTACAACACTCCCAAATGGTCTATAGCGCCCATTGAGCCTAACAAGCACTTTTCGGCACTTTTTACCTTCAGATTACGAAATTGACTAACAACACTCCCAAATGCTCTATAGCGCCCATTGAGCCAAACAAACACTTTTCGGCACTTTTTACCGTCAGATCACGAAATGGACTTCCAACACTCCAAAATGGTCTATAGCGCACATTGAGCCAAACAAACACTTTTTCGCACTATTTACCTTCAGATCACGAAATGGATTTACAACACTGCCAAATGCTCTATAGCGCCCATTGAGCCTAACAAATACTTTTCGGCACTATTTACCTTTAGATCACGAAATTGACTAACAACACTCCCAAATGCTCTATAGCGCCCATTGAGCCTAACAAACACTTTTCGGCACTATTTACCTTCAGATCACGAAATGGACTTACAACACTCGAAAATGGTCTATAGCGCCCATTGAGCCTAAGAAACACTTTTCGGCACTTTTTAACGTCAGATCACGAAACGGACACTTTTTGCCACTATTTACCTTCAGATCACGAAAGGGACTTACAACACTCCCAAATGCTCTATAGCGCCCATTGAGCCTAACAAACACTTGTCGGCACTTTTTAACGTCAGATCACGAAACGGACTTACAACACTCCCAAATGGTCTATAGCGCCCATTGAGCCTAACAAACACTTTTTGGCACTATTTACCTTCAGATCACGAAATGGACTTACAACACTCCCAAATGCTCTATAGCGCCCATTGAGCCTAACAAACACTTTTCGGCACTTTTTACCTTCAGATCACGAAATTGACTAACAACACTCCCAAATGCTCTATAGCGCCCATTGAGCCTATGAAACACTTTTCGGCACTTTTTAACGTCAGATCACGAAACGGACTTATAACACTCCCAAATAGTCTATAGCGCCCATTGAGCCTAACAAACACTTTTTGGCACTATTTACCTTCAGATCACGAAATGGACTTACAACACTCCCAAATGCTCTATAGCGCCCATTGAGCCTAACAAACACTTTTCGGCACTTTTTACCTTCAGATCACGAAATTGACTAACAACACTCCCAAATGCTCTATAGCGCCCATTGAGCCTAAGAAACACTTTTCGGCACTTTTTAACGTCAGATCACGAAACGGACTTATAACACTCCCAAATAGTCTATAGCGCCCATTGAGCCCTACAAACACTTTTTGGCACTATTTACCTTCAGATCACGAAATGGACTTACAACACTCCCAAATGGTCTATAGCGCCCATTGAGCCTAACAAACACTTTTTGGCACTATTTACCTTCAGATCACAAAATGGACTTACAACACTCCCAAATGCTCTATAGCGTCCATTTAGCCTAACAAACACTTTTCGGCACTATTTACCTTCAGATCACAAAATGGATTTACAACACTCCCAAATGGTCTATAGCGCCCATTGAGCCTAAGAAACACTTTTCGGCACTTTTTAACGTCAGATCACGAAACGGACTTACAACACTCCCAAATGGTCTATAGCGCCCATTGAGCCTAACAAACACTTTTTGGCACTATTTACCTTCAGATCACGAAATGGACTTACAACACTCCCAAATGCTCTATAGCGTCCATTTAGCCTAACAAACACTTTTCGGCACTATTTACCTTCAGATCACAAAATGGATTTACAACACTCCCAAATGGTCTATAGCGCCCAATGAGCCTAACAAACACTTTTCGGCAATTTTTACCGTCAGATCACGAAATGGACTTCCAACACCCCAAAATGGTCTGTAGCGCACATTGAGCCAAACAAACACTTTTTGGCACTATTTACCTTCAGATCACGAAATGGACTTACAACACTCCCAAATGCTCTATAGCGCCCATTGAGCCTAACAAACACTTTTCGGCACTTTTTACCTTCAGATCACGAAATTGACTAACAACACTCCCAAATGCTCTATAGCGCCCATTGAGCCTAAGAAACACTTTTCGGCACTTTTTAACGTCAGATCACGAAACGGACTTACAACACTCCCAAATGGTCTATAGCGCCCATTGAGCCTAACAAACACTTTTTGGCACTATTTACCTTCAGATCACGAAATGGACTTACAACACTCCCAAATGCTCTATAGCGTCCATTTAGCCTAACAAACACTTTTCGGCACTTTTTACCTTCAGATCACAAAATGGATTTACAACACTCCCAAATGCTCTATAGCGTCCATTTAGCCTTAACAAACACTTTTCGGCACTATTTACCTTCAGATCACAAAATTGACTAACAACACTCCCAAATGCTCTATAGCGCCCATTGAGCCTAACAAACACTTTTCGGCACTATTTACCTTCAGATCACAAAATGGATTTACAACACTCCCAAATGGTCTATAGCGCCCATTGAGCCTAACAAACACTTTTCGGCACTTTTTACCTTCAGATCACGAAATTGACTAACAACACTCCCAAATGCTCTATAGCGCCCATTGAGCCAAACAAACACTTTTCGGCACTTTTTACCGTCAGATCACGAAATGGACTTCCAACACCCCAAAATGGTCTGTAGCGCACATTGAGCCAAACAAACACTTTTTGGCACTATTTACCTTCAGATCACGAAATGGATTTACAACACTCCCAAATGCTCTATAGCGCCCATTGAGCCTAACAAACACTTTTCGGCACTATTTACCTTTAGATCACGAAATTGACTAACAACACTCCCAAATGCTCTATAGCCCCCATTGAGCCTAACAAACACTTTTCGGCACTATTTACCTTCAAATCACGAAATGGACTTACAACACTCGAAAATGGTCTTTAGCGCCCATTGAGCCTAAGAAACACTTTTCGGCACTTTTTAACGTCAGATCACGAAACGGACACTTTTTGCCACTATTTACCTTCAGATCACGAAATTGACTAACAACACTTCCAAATGCTCTATAGCGCCCATTGAGCCTAACAAACACTTTTCGGCACTATTTACCTTCAAATCACGAAATGGACTTACAACACTCGAAAATGGTCTTTAGCGCCCATTGAGCCTAAGAAACACTTTTCGGCACTTTTTAACGTCAGATCACGAAACGGACACTTTTGGGCACTATTTACCTTCAGATCACGAAATGGACTTACAACACTCCCAAATGCTCTATAGCGCCCATTGAGCCTAACAAACACTTTTCGGCACTTTTTACCTTCAGATCACGAAATTGACTAACAACACTCCCAAATGCTCTATAGCGCCCATTGAGCCTAAGAAACACTTTTCGGCACTTTTTAACGTCAGATCACGAAACGGACTTACAACACTCCCAAATGGTCTATAGCGCCCATTGAGCCTAACAAACACTTTTTGGCACTATTTACCTTCAGATCACGAAATGGACTTACAACACTCCCAAATGCTCTATAGCGTCCATTTAGCCTAACAAACACTTTTCGGCACTTTTTACCTTCAGATCACAAAATGGATTTACAACACTCCCAAATGCTCTATAGCGTCCATTTAGCCTTAACAAACACTTTTCGGCACTATTTACCTTCAGATCACAAAATTGACTAACAACACTCCCAAATGCTCTATAGCGCCCATTGAGCCAAACAAACACTTTTCGGCACTTTTTACCGTCAGATCACGAAATGGACTTCCAACACTCCAAAATGGTCTATAGCGCACATTGAGCCAAACAAACACTTTTTGGCACTATTTACCTTCAGATCACGAAATGGACTTACAACACTCCCAAATGCTCTATAGCGCCCATTGAGCCTAACAAACACTTTTCGGCACTATTTACCTTTAGATCACGAAATTGAGTAACAACACTCCCAAATGCTCTATAGCGCCCATTGAGCCTAACATACGCTTTTCGGCACTATTTACCTTTAGATCACGAAATTGACTAACAACACTCCCAAATGCTCTATAGCGCCCATTGAGCCTAACAAACACTTTTCGGCACTATTTACCTTCAGATCACGAAATGGACTTACAACACTCGAATATGGTCTATAGCGCCCATTGAGCCTAAGAAACACTTTTCGGCACTTTTTAACGTCAGATCACGAAACGGACTTACAACACTCCCAAATGGTCTATAGCGCCCATTGAGCCTAACAAACACTTTTTGGCACTCTTTACCTTCAGATCACGAAATGGACTTACAACACTCCCAAATGCTCTATAGCGCCCAATTGAGCCTAACAAACACTTTTCGGCACTTTTTACCTTCGGATCACGAAATGGACTTACAACACTCCCAAATGCTCTATAGCGCCCATTGAGCCTAAGAAACACTTTTCGGCACTTTTTAACGTCAGATCACGAAACGGACTTACAACACTCCCAAATGGTCTATAGCGCCCATTGAGCCTAACAAAAACTTTTTGGCACTATTTACCTTCAGATCACGAAATGGACTTACAACACTCCCAAATGCTCTATAGCGTCCATTTAGCCTAACAAACACTTTTCGGCACTTTTTACATTCAGATCACAACATGGATTTACAACACTCCCAAATGGTCTATAGCGCCCATTGAGCCTAACAAGCACTTTTCGGCACTTTTTACCTTCAGATTACGAAATTGACTAACAACACTCCCAAATGCTCTATAGCGCCCATTGAGCCAAACAAACACTTTTCGGCACTTTTTACCGTCAGATCACGAAATGGACTTCCAACACTCCAAAATGGTCTATAGCGCACATTGAGCCAAACAAACACTTTTTCGCACTATTTACCTTCAGATCACGAAATGGATTTACAACACTCCCAAATGATCTATAGCGCCCATTGAGCCTAACAAACACTTTTCGGCACTATTTACCTTTAGATCACGAAATTGACTAACAACACTCCCAAATGCTCTATAGCGCCCATTGAGCCTAACAAACACTTTTCGGCACTATTTACCTTCAGATCACGAAATGGACTTACAACACTCGAAAATGGTCTATAGCGCCCATTGAGCCTAAGAAACACTTTTCGGCACTTTTTAACGTCATATCACGAAACGGACACTTTTTGCCACTACTTACAACACTCCCAAATGCTCTATAGCGCCCATTGAGCCTAACAAACACTTTTCGGCACTTTTTAACGTCAGATCACGAAACGGACTTACAACACTCCCAAATGCTCTATAGCGCCCATTGAGCCTAACAAACACTTTTCGGCACTTTTTACCTTCAGATCACGAAATGGACTTACAACACTCGAAAATGGTCTATAGCGCCCATTGAGCCTAAGAAACACTTTTCGGCACTTTTTAACGTCATATCACGAAACGGACACTTTTTGCCACTACTTACAACACTCCCAAATGGTCTATAGCGCCCATTGAGCCTAACAAACACTTTTTGGCACTATTTACCTTCAGATCACGAAATGGACTTACAACACTCCCAAATGCTCTATAGCGCCCATTGAGCCTAACAAACACTTTTCGGCACTTTTTACCTTCAGATCACGAAATTGACTAACAACACTCCCAAATGCTCTATAGCGCCCATTGAGCCTAAGAAACACTTTTCGGCACTTTTTAACGTCAGATCACGAAACGGACTTATAACACTCCCAAATAGTCTATAGCGCCCATTGAGCCTAACAAAAACTTTTTGGCACTATTTACCTTCAGATCACGAAATGGACTTACAACACTCCCAAATGCTCTATAGCGTCCATTTAGCCCAACAAACACTTTTCGGCACTTTTTACCGTCAGATCACGAAATGGACTTCCAACACTCCAAAATGGTCTATAGCGCACATTGAGCCAAACAAACACTTTTTCGCACTATTTACCTTCAGATCACGAAATGGATTTACAACACCCCCAAATGCTCTATAGCGCCCATTGAGCCTAACAAACACTTTTTGGCACTATTTACCTTTAGATCACGAAATTGACTAACAACACTCCCAAATGCTCTATAGCGCCCATTGAGCCTAACAAACACTTTTCGGCACTATTTACCTTCAGATCACGAAATGGACTTACAACACTCGAAAATGGTCTATAGCGCCCATTGAGCCTAACAAACACTTTTTGGCACTATTTACCTTCAGATCACGAAATGGACTTACAACACTCCCAAATGCTCTATAGCGCCCATTGAGCCTAACAAACACTTTTCGGCACTTTTTACCTTCAGATCACGAAATTGACTAACAACACTCCCAAATGCTCTATAGCGCCCATTGAGCCTAAGAAACACTTTTCGGCACTTTTTAACGTCAGATCACGAAACGGACTTACAACACTCCCAAATGGTCTATAGCGCCCATTGAGCCTAACAAACACTTTTTGGCACTATTTACCTTCAGATCACGAAATGGACTTACAACACTCCCAAATGCTCTATAGCGTCCATTTAGCCTAACAAACACTTTTCGGCACTATTTACCTTCAGATCACAAAATGGATTTACAACACTCCCAAATGCTCTATAGCGTCCATTTAGCCTAACAAACACTTTTCGGCACTATTTACCTTCAGATCACAAAATTGACTAACAACACTCCCAAATGCTCTATAGCGCCCATTGAGCCAAACAAACACTTTTCGGCACTTTTTACCGTCAGATCACGAAATGGACTTCCAACACTCCAAAATGGTCTATAGCGCACATTGAGCCAAACAAACACTTTTTGGCACTATTTACCTTCAGATCACGAAATGGACTTACAACACTCCCAAATGCTCTATAGCTCCCATTGAGCCTAACAAACACTTTTCGGCACTTGTTACCTTCAGATTACGAAATGGACTTACAACACTCCCAAATGCTCTATAGCGCCCATTGAGCCTAACAAACACTTTTCGGCACTATTTACCTTTAGATCACGAAATTGAGTAACAACACTCCCAAATGCTCTATAGCGCCCATTGAGCCTAACATACGCTTTTCGGCACTATTTACCTTTAGATCACGAAATTGACTAACAACACTCCCAAATGCTCTATAGCGCCCATTGAGCCTAACAAACACTTTTCGGCACTATTTACCTTCAGATCACGAAATGGACTTACAACACTCGAATATGGTCTATAGCGCCCATTGAGCCTAAGAAACACTTTTCGGCACTTTTTAACGTCAGATCACGAAACGGACTTACAACACTCCCAAATGGTCTATAGCGCCCATTGAGCCTAACAAACACTTTTTGGCACTCTTTACCTTCAGATCACGAAATGGACTTACAACACTCCCAAATGCTCTATAGCGCCCAATTGAGCCTAACAAACACTTTTCGGCACTTTTTACCTTCAGATCACGAAATGGACTTACAACACTCCCAAATGCTCTATAGCGCCCATTGAGCCTAAGAAACACTTTTCGGCACTTTTTAACGTCAGATCACGAAACGGACTTACAACACTCCCAAATGGTCTATAGCGCCCATTGAGCCTAACAAAAACTTTTTGGCACTATTTACCTTCAGATCACGAAATGGACTTACAACACTCCCAAATGCTCTATAGCGTCCATTTAGCCTAACAAACACTTTTCGGCACTTTTTACATTCAGATCACAAAATGGATTTACAACACTCCCAAATGGTCTATAGCGCCCATTGAGCCTAACAAGCACTTTTCGGCACTTTTTACCTTCAGATTACGAAATTGACTAACAACACTCCCAAATGCTCTATAGCGCCCATTGAGCCAAACAAACACTTTTCGGCACTTTTTACCGTCAGATCACGAAATGGACTTCCAACTCTCCAAAATGGTCTATAGCGCACATTGAGCCAAACAAACACTTTTTCGCACTATTTACCTTCAGATCACGAAATGGATTTACAACACTCCCAAATGATCTATAGCGCCCATTGAGCCTAACAAACACTTTTCGGCACTATTTACCTTTAGATCACGAAATTGACTAACAACACTCCCAAATGCTCTATAGCGCCCATTGAGCCTAACAAACACTTTTCGGCACTATTTACCTTCAGATCACGAAATGGACTTACAACACTCGAAAATGGTCTATAGCGCCCATTGAGCCTAAGAAACACTTTTCGGCACTTTTTAACGTCATATCACGAAACGGACACTTTTTGCCACTATTTACCTTCAGATCACGAAAGGGACTTACAACACTCCCAAATGCTCTATAGCGCCCATTGAGCCTAACAAACACTTTTCGGCACTTTTTTAACGTCAGATCACGAAACGGACTTACAACACTCCCAAATGGTCTATAGCGCCCATTGAGCCTAACAAACACTTTTTGGCACTATTTACCTTCAGATCACGAAATGGACTTACAACACTCCCAAATGCTCTATAGCGCCCATTGAGCCTAACAAACACTTTTCGGCACTTTTTACCTTCAGATCACGAAATTGACTAACAACACTCCCAAATGCTCTATAGCGCCCATTGAGCCTAAGAAACACTTTTCGGCACTTTTTAACGTCAGATCACGAAACGGACTTATAACACTCCCAAATAGTCTATAGCGCCCATTGAGCCTAACAAACACTTTTTGGCACTATTTACCTTCAGATCACGAAATGGACTTACAACACTCCCAAATGCTCTATAGCGTCCATTTAGCCCAACAAACACTTTTCGGCACTTTTTACCGTCAGATCACGAAATGGACTTCCAACACTCCAAAATGGTCTATAGCGCACATTGAGCCAAACAAACACTTTTTCGCACTATTTACCTTCAGATCACGAAATGGATTTACAACACCCCCAAATGCTCTATAGCGCCCATTGAGCCTAACAAACACTTTTTGGCACTATTTACCTTTAGATCACGAAATTGACTAACAACACTCCCAAATGCTCTATAGCGCCCATTGAGCCTAACAAACACTTTTCGGCACTATTTACCTTCAGATCACGAAATGGACTTACAACACTCGAAAATGGTCTATAGCGCCCATTGAGCCTAACAAACACTTTTTGGCACTATTTACCTTCAGATCACGAAATGGACTTACAACACTCCCAAATGCTCTATAGCGCCCATTGAGCCTAACAAACACTTTTCGGCACTTTTTACCTTCAGATCACGAAATTGACTAACAACACTCCCAAATGCTCTATAGCGCCCATTGAGCCTAAGAAACACTTTTCGGCACTTTTTAACGTCAGATCACGAAACGGACTTACAACACTCCCAAATGGTCTATAGCGCCCATTGAGCCTAACAAACACTTTTTGGCACTATTTACCTTCAGATCACGAAATGGACTTACAACACTCCCAAATGCTCTATAGCGTCCATTTAGCCTAACAAACACTTTTCGGCACTATTTACCTTCAGATCACAAAATGGATTTACAACACTCCCAAATGGTCTATAGCGCCCATTGAGCCTAACAAACACTTTTCGGCACTTTTTACCTTCAGATCACGAAATTGACTAACAACACTCACAAATGCTCTATAGCGCCCATTGAGCCAAACAAACACTTTTCGGCACTTTTTACCGTCAGATCACGAAATGGACTTCCAACACCCCAAAATGGTCTGTAGCGCACATTGAGCCAAACAAACACTTTTTGGCACTATTTACCTTCAGATCACGAAACGGACACTTTTTGCCACTATTTACCTTCAGATCACGAAAGGGACTTACAACACTCCCAAATGCTCTATAGCGCCCATTGAGCCTAACAAACACTTTTCGGCACTATTTACCTTCAGATCACGAAATGGACTTACAACACTCGAAAATGGTCTATAGCGCCCATTGAGCCTAAAAAACACTTTTTGGCACTATTTACCTTCAGATCACGAAATGGACTTACAACACTCCCAAATGCTCTATAGCGCCCATTGAGCCTAACAAACACTTTTTGGCACTATTTACCTTCAGATCACGAAATGGACTTACAACACTCCCAAATGCTCTATAGCGTACATTTAGCCTAACAAACACGTTTCGGCACTATTTACCTTCAGATCACAAAATGGATTTACAACACTCCCAAATGGTCTATAGCGCCCATTGAGCCTAACAAACACTTTTCGGCACTTTTTACCTTCAGATCACGAAATTGACTAACAACACTCACAAATGCTCTATAGCGCCCATTGAGCCAAACAAACACTTTTCGGCACTTTTTACCGTCAGATCACGAAATGGACTTCCAACACCCCAAAATGGTCTGTAGCGCACATTGAGCCAAACAAACACTTTTTGGCACTATTTACCTTCAGATCACGAAACGGACACTTTTTGCCACTATTTACCTTCAGATCACGAAAGGGACTTACAACACTCCCAAATGCTCTATAGCGCCCATTGAGCCTAACAAACACTTTTCGGCACTATTTACCTTCAGATCACGAAATGGACTTACAACACTCGAAAATGGTCTATAGCGCCCATTGAGCCTAACAAACACTTTTTGGCACTATTTACCTTCAGATCACGAAATGGACTTACAACACTCCAAAATGCTCTATAGCGTACATTTAGCCTAACAAACACGTTTCGGCACTATTTACCTTCAGATCACAAAATGGATTTACAACACTCCCAAATGGTCTATAGCGCCCATTGAGCCTAACAAACACTTTTCGGCACTTTTTACCTTCAGATCACGAAATTGACTAACAACACTCCCAAATGCTCTATAGCGCCCATTGAGCCAAACAAACACTTTTCGGCACTTTTTACCGTCAGATCACGAAATGGACTTCCAACACCCCAAAATGGTCTGTAGCGCACATTGAGCCAAACAAACACTTTTTGGCACTATTTACCTTCAGGTCACGAAATGGATTTACAACACTCCCAAATGCTCTATACCGCCCATTGAGCCTAACAAACACTTTTCGGCACTATTTACCTTTAGATCACGAAATTGACTAACAACACTCCCAAATGCTCTATAGCGCCCATTGAGCCTAACAAACACTTTTCGGCACTATTTACCTTCAAATCACGAAATGGACTTACAACACTCCCAAATGCTCTATAGCGTACATTTAGCCTAACAAACACGTTTCGGCACTATTTACCTTCAGATCACAAAATGGATTTACAACACTCCCAAATGGTCTATAGCGCCCATTGAGCCTAACAAACACTTTTCGGCACTTTTTACCTTCAGATCACGAAATTGACTAACAACACTCCCAAATGCTCTATAGCGCCCATTGAGCCAAACAAACACTTTTCGGCACTTTTTACCGTCAGATCACGAAATGGACTTCCAACACCCCAAAATGGTCTGTAGCGCACATTGAGCCAAACAAACACTTTTTGGCACTATTTACCTTCAGGTCACGAAATGGATTTACAACACTCCCAAATGCTCTATACCGCCCATTGAGCCTAACAAACACTTTTCGGCACTATTTACCTTTAGATCACGAAATTGACTAACAACACTCCCAAATGCTCTATAGCGCCCATTGAGCCTAACAAACACTTTTCGGCACTATTTACCTTCAAATCACGAAATGGACTTACAACACTCGAAAATGGTCTTTAGCGCCCATTGAGCCTAAGAAACACTTTTCGGCACTTTTTAACGTCAGATCACGAAACGGACACTCTTTGCCACTATTTACCTTCAGATCACGAAATTGACTAACAACACTTCCAAATGCTCTATAGCGCCCATTGAGCCTAACAAACACTTTTCGGCACTATTTACCTTCAAATCACGAAATGGACTTACAACACTCGAAAATGGTCTTTGGCGCCCATTGAGCCTAAGAAACACTTTTCGGCACTTTTTAACGTCAGATCACGAAACGGACACTTTTTGGCACTATTTACCTTCAGATCACGAAATGGACTTACAACACTCCCAAATGCTCTATAGCGCCCATTGAGCCTAACAAACACTTTTCGGCACTTTTTACCTTCAGATCACGAAATTGACTAACAACACTCCCAAATGCTCTATAGCGCCCATTGAGCCTAAGAAACACTTTTCGGCACTTTTTAAAGTCAGATCACGAAACGGACTTACAACACTCCCAAATGGTCTATAGCGCCCATTGAGCCTAACAAACACTTTTTGGCACTATTTACCTTCAGATCACGAAATGGACTTACAACACTCCCAAATGCTCTATAGCGTCCATTTAGCCTAACAAACACTTTTCGGCACTATTTACCTTCAGATCACAAAATTGACTAACAACACTCCCAAATGCTCTATAGCGCCCATTGAGCCAAACAAACACTTTTCGGCACTTTTTACCGTCAGATCACGAAATGGACTTCCAACACTCCAAAATGGTCTATAGCGCACATTGAGCCAAACAAACACTTTTTGGCACTATTTACCTTCAGATCACGAAATGGACTTACAACACTCCCAAATGCTCTATAGCGCCCATTGAGCCTAACAAACACTTTTCGGCACTTGTTACCTTCAGATTACGAAATGGACTTACAACACTCCCAAATGCTCTATAGCGCCCATTGAGCCTAACAAACACTTTTCGGCACTATTTACCTTTAGATCACGAAATTTAGTAACAACACTCCCAAATGCTCTATAGCGCCCATTGAGCCTAACAAACGCTTTTCGGCACTATTTACCTTCAAATCACGAAATGGACTTACAACACTCGAAAATGGTCTTTGGCGCCCATTGAGCCTAAGAAACACTTTTCGGCACTTTTTAACGTCAGATCACGAAACGGACACTTTTTGGCACTATTTACCTTCAGATCACGAAATGGACTTACAACACTCCCAAATGCTCTATTGCGCCCATTGAGCCTAACAAACACTTTTCGGCACTTTTTACCTTCAGATCACGAAATTGACTAACAACACTCCCAAATGCTCTATAGCGCCCATTGAGCCTAAGAAACACTTTTCGGCACTTTTTAAAGTCAGATCACGAAACGGACTTACAACACTCCCAAATGGTCTATAGCGCCCATTGAGCCTAACAAACACTTTTTGGCACTATTTACCTTCAGATCACGAAATGGACTTACAACACTCCCAAATGCTCTATAGCGTCCATTTAGCCTAACAAACACTTTTCGGCACTATTTACCTTCAGATCACAAAATTGACTAACAACACTCCCAAATGCTCTATAGCGCCCATTGAGCCAAACAAACACTTTTCGGCACTTTTTACCGTCAGATCACGAAATGGACTTCCAACACTCCAAAATGGTCTATAGCGCACATTGAGCCAAACAAACACTTTTCGGCACTTGTTACCTTCAGATTACGAAATGGACTTACAACACTCCCAAATGCTCTATAGCGCCCATTGAGCCTAACAAACACTTTTCGGCACTATTTACCTTTAGATCACGAAATTTAGTAACAACACTCCCAAATGCTCTATAGCGCCCATTGAGCCTAACAAACGCTTTTCGGCACTATTTACCTTTAGATCACGAAATTGACTAACAACACTCCCAAATGCTCTATAGCGCCAATTGAGCCTAACAAACACTTTTCGGCACTATTTACCTTCAGATCACGAAATGGACTTACAACACTCGAATATGGTCTATAGCGCCCATTGAGCCTAAGAAACACTTTTCGGCACTTTTTAACGTCAGATCACGAAACGGACTTACAAAAATCCCAAATGGTCTATAGCGCCCATTGAGCCTAACAAACACTTTTTGGCACTCTTTACCTTCAGATCACGAAATGGACTTACAACACTCCCAAATGCTCTATAGCGCCCAATTGAGCCTAACAAACACTTTTCGGCACTTTTTACCTTCAGATCACGAAATGGACTTACAACACTCCCAAATGCTCTATAGCGCCCATTGAGCCTAAGAAACACTTTTCGGCACTTTTTAACGTCAGATCACGAAACGGACTTACAACACTCCCAAATGGTCTATAGCGCCCATTGAGCCTAACAAACACTTTTTGGCACTATTTACCTTCAGATCACGAAATGGACTTACAACACTCCCAAATGCTCTATAGCGTCCATTTAGCCTAACAAACACTTTTCGGCACTTTTTACATTCAGATCACAAAATGGATTTACAACACTCCCAAATGGTCTATAGCGCCCATTGAGCCTAACAAGCACTTTTCGGCACTTTTTACCTTCAGATTACGAAATTGACTAACAACACTCCCAAATGGTCTATAGCGCCCATTGAGCCAAACAAACACTTTTCGGCACATTTTACCGTCAGATCACGAAATGGACTTCCAACACCCCAAAATGGTCTGTAGCGCACATTGAGCCAAACAAACACTTTTTGGCACTATTTACCTTCAGGTCACGAAATGGATTTACAACACTCCCAAATGCTCTATACCGCCCATTGAGCCTAACAAACACTTTTCGGCACTATTTACCTTTAGATCACGAAATTGACTAACAACACTCCCAAATGCTCTATAGCGCCCATTGAGCCTAACAAACACTTTTCGGCACTATTTACCTTCAAATCACGAAATGGACTTACAACACTCGAAAATGGTCTTTAGCGCCCATTGAGCCTAAGAAACACTTTTCGGCACTTTTTAACGTCAGATCACGAAACGGACACTCTTTGCCACTATTTACCTTCAGATCACGAAATTGACTAACAACACTTCCAAATGCTCTATAGCGCCCATTGAGCCTAACAAACACTTTTCGGCACTATTTACCTTCAAATCACGAAATGGACTTACAACACTCGAAAATGGTCTTTGGCGCCCATTGAGCCTAAGAAACACTTTTCGGCACTTTTTAACGTCAGATCACGAAACGGACACTTTTTGGCACTATTTACCTTCAGATCACGAAATGGACTTACAACACTCCCAAATGCTCTATTGCGCCCATTGAGCCTAACAAACACTTTTCGGCACTTTTTACCTTCAGATCACGAAATTGACTAACAACACTCCCAAATGCTCTATAGCGCCCATTGAGCCTAAGAAACACTTTTCGGCACTTTTTAAAGTCAGATCACGAAACGGACTTACAACACTCCCAAATGGTCTATAGCGCCCATTGAGCCTAACAAACACTTTTTGGCACTATTTACCTTCAGATCACGAAATGGACTTACAACACTCCCAAATGCTCTATAGCGTCCATTTAGCCTAACAAACACTTTTCGGCACTATTTACCTTCAGATCACAAAATTGACTAACAACACTCCCAAATGCTCTATAGCGCCCATTGAGCCAAACAAACACTTTTCGGCACTTTTTACCGTCAGATCACGAAATGGACTTCCAACACTCCAAAATGGTCTATAGCGCACATTGAGCCAAACAAACACTTTTTGGCACTATTTACCTTCAGATCACGAAATGGACTTACAACACTCCCAAATGCTCTATAGCGCCCATTGAGCCTAACAAACACTTTTCGGCACTTGTTACCTTCAGATTACGAAATGGACTTACAACACTCCCAAATGCTCTATAGCGCCCATTGAGCCTAACAAACACTTTTCGGCACTATTTACCTTTAGATCACGAAATTTAGTAACAACACTCCCAAATGCTCTATAGCGCCCATTGAGCCTAACAAACGCTTTTCGGCACTATTTACCTTTAGATCACGAAATTGACTAACAACACTCCCAAATGCTCTATAGCGCCAATTGAGCCTAACAAACACTTTTCGGCACTATTTACCTTCAGATCACGAAATGGACTTACAACACTCGAATATGGTCTATAGCGCCCATTGAGCCTAAGAAACACTTTTCGGCACTTTTTAACGTCAGATCACGAAACGGACTTACAAAAATCCCAAATGGTCTATAGCGCCCATTGAGCCTAACAAACACTTTTTGGCACTCTTTACCTTCAGATCACGAAATGGACTTACAACACTCCCAAATGCTCTATAGCGCCCAATTGAGCCTAACAAACACTTTTCGGCACTTTTTACCTTCAGATCACGAAATGGACTTACAACACTCCCAAATGCTCTATAGCGCCCATTGAGCCTAAGAAACACTTTTCGGCACTTTTTAACGTCAGATCACGAAACGGACTTACAACACTCCCAAATGGTCTATAGCGCCCATTGAGCCTAACAAACACTTTTTGGCACTATTTACCTTCAGATCACGAAATGGACTTACAACACTCCCAAATGCTCTATAGCGTCCATTTAGCCTAACAAACACTTTTCGGCACTTTTTACATTCAGATCACAAAATGGATTTACAACACTCCCAAATGGTCTATAGCGCCCATTGAGCCTAACAAGCACTTTTCGGCACTTTTTACCTTCAGATTACGAAATTGACTAACAACACTCCCAAATGGTCTATAGCGCACATTGAGCCAAACAAACACTTTTTGGCACTATTTACCTTCAGATCACGAAATGGATTTACAACACTCCCAAATGCTCTATAGCGCCCATTGAGCCTAACAAACACTTTTCGGCACTATTTACCTTTAGATCACGAAATTGACTAACAACACTCCCAAATGCTCTATAGCGCCCATTGAGCCTAACAAACACTTTTCGGCACTATTTACCTTCAGATCACGAAATGGACTTACAACACTCGAAAATGGTCTATAGCGCCCATTGAGCCTAAGAAACACTTTTCGGCAATTTTTAACGTCATATCACGAAACGGACACTTTTTGCCACTATTTACCTTCAGATCACGAAAGGGACTTACAACACTCCCAAATGCTCTATAGCGCCCATTGAGCCTAACAAACACTTTTCGGCACTTTTTAACGTCAGATCACGAAACGGACTTACAACACTCCCAAATGGTCTATAGCGCCCATTGAGCCTAACAAACACTTTTTGGCACTATTTACCTTCAGATCACGAAATGGACTTACAACACTCCCAAATGCTCTATAGCGCCCATTGAGCCAAACAAACACTTTTCGGCACTTTTTACCGTCAGATCACGAAATGGACTTCCAACACCCCAAAATGGTCTGTAGCGCACATTGAGCCAAACAAACACTTTTTGGCACTATTTACCTTCAGGTCACGAAATGGATTTACAACACTCCCAAATGCTCTATAGCGCCCATTGAGCCTAACAAACACTTTTCGGCACTATTTACCTTCAAATCACGAAATGGACTTACAACACTCGAAAATGGTCTTTAGCGCCCATTGAGCCTAAGAAACACTTTTCGGCACTTTTTAACGTCAGATCACGAAACGGACACTCTTTGCCACTATTTACCTTCAGATCACGAAATTGACTAACAACACTTCCAAATGCTCTATAGCGCCCATTGAGCCTAACAAACACTTTTCGGCACTATTTACCTTCAAATCACGAAATGGACTTACAACACTCGAAAATGGTCTTTGGCGCCCATTGAGCCTAAGAAACACTTTTCGGCACTTTTTAACGTCAGATCACGAAACGGACACTTTTTGGCACTATTTACCTTCAGATCACGAAATGGACTTACAACACTCCCAAATGCTCTATAGCGCCCATTGAGCCTAACAAACACTTTTCGGCACTTTTTACCTTCAGATCACGAAATTGACTAACAACACTCCCAAATGCTCTATAGCGCCCATTGAGCCTAAGAAACACTTTTCGGCACTTTTTAAAGTCAGATCACGAAACGGACTTACAACACTCCCAAATGGTCTATAGCGCCCATTGAGCCTAACAAACACTTTTTGGCACTATTTACCTTCAGATCACGAAATGGACTTACAACACTCCCAAATGCTCTATAGCGCCCATTGAGCCTAACAAACACTTTTCGGCACTTTTTAACGTCAGATCACGAAACGGACTTACAACACTCCCAAATGCTCTATAGCGCCCATTAAGCCTAACAAACACTTTTCGGCACTTTTTACCTTCAGATCACGAAATTGACTAACAACACTCCCAAATGCTCTATAGCGCCCATTGAGCCTAAGAAACACTTTTCGGCACTTTTTAACGTCAGATCACGAAACGGACTTACAACACTCCCAAATGGTCTATAGCGCCCATTGAGCCTAACAAACACTTTTTGGCACTATTTACCTTCAGATCACGAAATGGACTTACAACACTCCCAAATGCTCTATAGCGCCCATTGAGCCAAACAAACACTTTTCGGCACTTTTTACCGTCAGATCACGAAATGGACTTCCAACACCCCAAAATGGTCTGTAGCGCACATTGAGCCAAACAAACACTTTTTGGCACTATTTACCTTCAGGTCACGAAATGGATTTACAACACTCCCAAATGCTCTATAGCGCCCATTGAGCCTAACAAACACTTTTCGGCACTATTTACCTTCACATCACGAAATGGACTTACAACACTCGAAAATGGTCTTTAGCGCCCATTGAGCCTAAGAAACACTTTTCGGCACTTTTTAACGTCAGATCACGAAACGGACACTCTTTGCCACTATTTACCTTCAGATCACGAAATTGACTAACAACACTTCCAAATGCTCTATAGCGCCCATTGAGCCTAACAAACACTTTTCGGCACTATTTACCTTCAAATCACGAAATGGACTTACAACACTCGAAAATGGTCTTTGGCGCCCATTGAGCCTAAGAAACACTTTTCGGCACTTTTTAACGTCAGATCACGAAACGGACACTTGTTGGCACTATTTACCTTCAGATCACGAAATGGACTTACAACACTCCCAAATGCTCTATAGCGCCCATTGAGCCTAACAAACACTTTTCGGCACTTTTTACCTTCAGATCACGAAATTGACTAACAACACTCCCAAATGCTCTATAGCGCCCATTGAGCCTAAGAAACACTTTTCGGCACTTTTTAAAGTCAGATCACGAAACGGACTTACAACACTCCCAAATGGTCTATAGCGCCCATTGAGCCTAACAAACACTTTTTGGCACTATTTACCTTCAGATCACGAAATGGACTTACAACACTCCCAAATGCTCTATAGCGTCCATTTAGCCTAACAAACACTTTTCGGCACTATTTACCTTCAGATCACAAAATTGACTAACAACACTCCCAAATGCTCTATAGCGCCCATTGAGCCAAACAAACACTTTTCGGCACTTTTTACCGTCAGATCACGAAATGGACTTCCAACACTCCAAAATGGTCTATAGCGCACATTGAGCCAAACAAACACTTTTTGGCACTATTTACCTTCAGATTACGAAATGGACTTACAACACTCCCAAATGCTCTATAGCGCCCATTGAGCCTAACAAACACTTTTCGGCACTATTTACCTTTAGATCACGAAATTTAGTAACAACACTCCCAAATGCTCTATAGCGCCCATTGAGCCTAACAAACGCTTTTCGGCACTATTTACCTTTAGATCACGAAATTGACTAACAACACTCCCAAATGCTCTATAGCGCCAATTGAGCCTAACAAACACTTTTCGGCACTATTTACCTTCAGATCACGAAATGGACTTACAACACTCGAATATGGTCTATAGCGCCCATTGAGCCTAAGAAACACTTTTCGGCACTTTTTAACGTCAGATCACGAAACGGACTTACAAAAATCCCAAATGGTCTATAGCGCCCATTGAGCCTAACAAACACTTTTTGGCACTCTTTACCTTCAGATCACGAAATGGACTTACAACACTCCCAAATGCTCTATAGCGCCCAATTGAGCCTAACAAACACTTTTCGGCACTTTTTACCTTCAGATCACGAAATGGACTTACAACACTCCCAAATGCTCTATAGCGCCCATTGAGCCTAAGAAACACTTTTCGGCACTTTTTAACGTCAGATCACGAAACGGACTTACAACACTCCCAAATGGTCTATAGCGCCCATTGAGCCTAACAAACACTTTTTGGCACTATTTACCTTCAGATCACGAAATGGACTTACAACACTCCCAAATGCTCTATAGCGTCCATTTAGCGTAACAAACACTTTTCGGCACTTTTTACATTCAGATCACAAAATGGATTTACAACACTCCCAAATGGTCTATAGCGCCCATTGAGCCTAACAAGCACTTTTCGGCACTTTTTACCTTCAGATTACGAAATTGACTAACAACACTCCCAAATGGTCTATAGCGAAGATTGAGCCAAACAAACACTTTTTGGCACTATTTACCTTCAGATCACGAAATGGATTTACAACACTCCCAAATGCTCTATAGCGCCCATTGAGCCTAACAAACACTTTTCGGCACTATTTACCTTTAGATCACGAAATTGACTAACAACACTCCCAAATGCTCTATAGCGCCCATTGAGCCTAACAAACACTTTTCGGCACTATTTACCTTCAGATCACGAAATGGACTTACAACACTCGAAAATGGTCTATAGCGCCCATTGAGCCTAAGAAACACTTTTCGGCAATTTTTAACGTCATATCACGAAACGGACACTTTTTGCCACTATTTACCTTCAGATCACGAAAGGGACTTACAACACTCCCAAATGCTCTATAGCGCCCATTGAGCCTAACAAACACTTTTCGGCACTTTTTAACGTCAGATCACGAAACGGACTTACAACACTCCCAAATGGTCTATAGCGCCCATTGAGCCTAACAAACACTTTTTGGCACTATTTACCTTCAGATCACGAAATGGACTTACAACACTCCCAAATGCTCTATAGCGCCCATTGAGCCTAACAAACACTTTTCGGCACTTTTTACCTTCAGATCACGAAATTGACTAACAACACTCCCAAATGCTCTATAGCGCCCATTGAGCCTAAGAAACACTTTTTGGCACTATTTACCTTCAGATCACGAAATGGACTTACAACACTCCCAAATGCTCTATAGCGTCCATTTAGCCTAACAAACACTTTTTGGCACTATTTACCTTCAGATCACGAAATGGACTTACAACACTCCCAAATGCTCTATAGCGTCCATTTAGCCTAACAAACACTTTTCGGCACTATTTACCTTCAGATCACAAAATTGATTTACAACACTCCCAAATGGTCTATAGCGCCCATTGAGCCTAACAAACACTTTTCGGCACTTTTTACCGTCAGATCACGAAATGGACTTCCAACACCCCAAAATGGTCTGTAGCGCACATTGAGCCAAACAAACACTTTTTGGCACTATTTACCTTCAGATCACGAAATGGATTTACAACACTCCCAAATGCTCTATAGCGCCCATTGAGCCTAACAAACACTTTTCGGCACTATTTACCTTTAGATCACGAAATTGACTAACAACACTCCCAAATGCTCTATAGCGCCCATTGAGCCTAACAAACACTTTTCGGCACTATTTACCTTCAGATCACGAAATGGACTTACAACACTCGAAAATGGTCTATAGCGCCCATTGAGCCTAAGAAACACTTTTCGGCACTTTTTAACGTCAGATCACGAAACGGACACTTTTTGCCACTATTTACCTTCAGATCACGAAAGGGACTTACAACACTCCCAAATGCTCTATAGCGCCCATTGAGCCTAACAAACACTTTTCGGCACTTTTTAACGTCAGATCACGAAACGGACTTACAACACTCCCAAATGCTCTATAGCGCCCATTAAGCCTAACAAACACTTTTCGGCACTTTTTACCTTCAGATCACGAAATTGACTAACAACACTCCCAAATGCTCTATAGCGCCCATTGAGCCTAAGAAACACTTTTCGGCACTTTTTAACGTCAGATCACGAAACGGACTTACAACACTCCCAAATGCTCTATAGCGTCCATTTAGCCCAACAAACACTTTTCGGCACTTTTTACATTCAGATCACAAAATGGATTTACAACACTCCCAAATGCTCTATAGCGCCCATTGAGCCAAACAAACACTTTTCGGCACTTTTTACCGTCAGATCACGAAATGGACTTCCAACACTCCAAAATGGTCTATAGCGCACATTGAGCCAAACAAACACCTTTTCGCACTATTTACCTTCAGATCACGAAATGGATTAACAACACTCCCAAATGCTCTATAGCGCCCATTGAGCCTAACAAACACTTTTCGGCACTTGTTACCGTCAGATCACGAAATGGACTTCCAACACCCCAAAATGGTCTGTAGCGCACATTGAGCCAAACAAACACTTTTTGGCACTATTTACCTTCAGGTCACGAAATGGATTTACAACACTCCCAAATGCTCTATAGCGCCCATTGAGCCTAACAAACACTTTTCGGCACTATTTACCTTCAAATCACGAAATGGACTTACAACACTCGAAAATGGTCTTTAGCGCCCATTGAGCCTAAGAAACACTTTTCGGCACTTTTTAACGTCAGATCACGAAACGGACACTCTTTGCCACTATTTACCTTCAGATCACGAAATTGACTAACAACACTTCCAAATGCTCTATAGCGCCCATTGAGCCTAACAAACACTTTTCGGCACTATTTACCTTCAAATCACGAAATGGACTTACAACACTCGAAAATGGTCTTTGGCGCCCATTGAGCCTAAGAAACACTTTTCGGCACTTTTTAACGTCAGATCACGAAACGGACACTTTTTGGCACTATTTACCTTCAGATCACGAAATGGACTTACAACACTCCCAAATGCTCTATAGCGCCCATTGAGCCTAACAAACACTTTTTGGCACTTTTTACCTTCAGATCACGAAATTGACTAACAACACTCCCAAATGCTCTATAGCGCCCATTGAGCTTAAGAAACACTTTTCGGCACTTTTTAAAGTCAGATCACGAAACGGACTTACAACACTCCCAAATGGTCTATAGCGCCCATTGAGCCTAACAAACACTTTTTGGCACTATTTACCTTCAGATCACGAAATGGACTTACAACACTCCCAAATGCTCTATAGCGTCCATTTAGCCTAACAAACACTTTTCGGCACTATTTACCTTCAGATCACAAAATTGACTAACAACACTCCCAAATGCTCTATAGCGCCCATTGAGCCAAACAAACACTTTTCGGCACTTTTTACCGTCAGATCACGAAATGGACTTCCAACACTCCAAAATGGTCTATAGCGCACATTGAGCCAAACAAACACTTTTTGGCACTATTTACCTTCAGATTACGAAATGGACTTACAACACTCCCAAATGCTCTATAGCGCCCATTGAGCCTAACAAACACTTTTCGGCACTATTTACCTTTAGATCACGAAATTTAGTAACAACACTCCCAAATGCTCTATAGCGCCCATTGAGCCTAACAAACGCTTTTCGGCACTATTTACCTTTAGATCACGAAATTGACTAACAACACTCCCAAATGCTCTATAGCGCCAATTGAGCCTAACAAACACTTTTCGGCACTATTTACCTTCAGATCACGAAATGGACTTACAACACTCGAATATGGTCTATAGCGCCCATTGAGCCTAAGAAACACTTTTCGGCACTTTTTAACGTCAGATCACGAAACGGACTTACAAAAATCCCAAATGGTCTATAGCGCCCATTGAGCCTAACAAACACTTTTTGGCACTCTTTACCTTCAGATCACGAAATGGACTTACAACACTCCCAAATGCTCTATAGCGCCCAATTGAGCCTAACAAACACTTTTCGGCACTTTTTACCTTCAGATCACGAAATGGACTTACAACACTCCCAAATGCTCTATAGCGCCCATTGAGCCTAAGAAACACTTTTCGGCACTTTTTAACGTCAGATCACGAAACGGACTTACAACACTCCCAAATGGTCTATAGCGCCCATTGAGCCTAACAAACACTTTTTGGCACTATTTACCTTCAGATCACGAAATGGACTTACAACACTCCCAAATGCTCTATAGCGTCCATTTAGCGTAACAAACACTTTTCGGCACTTTTTACATTCAGATCACAAAATGGATTTACAACACTCCCAAATGGTCTATAGCGCCCATTGAGCCTAACAAGCACTTTTCGGCACTTTTTACCTTCAGATTACGAAATTGACTAACAACACTCCCAAATGGTCTATAGCGAAGATTGAGCCAAACAAACACTTTTTGGCACTATTTACCTTCAGATCACGAAATGGATTTACAACACTCCCAAATGCTCTATAGCGCCCATTGAGCCTAACAAACACTTTTCGGCACTATTTACCTTTAGATCACGAAATTGACTAACAACACTCCCAAATGCTCTATAGCGCCCATTGAGCCTAACAAACACTTTTCGGCACTATTTACCTTCAGATCACGAAATGGACTTACAACACTCGAAAATGGTCTATAGCGCCCATTGAGCCTAAGAAACACTTTTCGGCAATTTTTAACGTCATATCACGAAACGGACACTTTTTGCCACTATTTACCTTCAGATCACGAAAGGGACTTACAACACTCCCAAATGCTCTATAGCGCCCATTGAGCCTAACAAACACTTTTCGGCACTATTTACCTTCAAATCACGAAATGGACTTACAACACTCGAAAATGGTCTTTAGCGCCCATTGAGCCTAAGAAACACTTTTCGGCACTTTTTAACGTCAGATCACGAAACGGACACTCTTTGCCACTATTTACCTTCAGATCACGAAATTGACTAACAACACTTCCAAATGCTCTATAGCGCCCATTGAGCCTAACAAACACTTTTCGGCACTATTTACCTTCAAATCACGAAATGGACTTACAACACTCGAAAATGGTCTTTGGCGCCCATTGAGCCTAAGAAACACTTTTCGGCACTTTTTAACGTCAGATCACGAAACGGACACTTTTTGGCACTATTTACCTTCAGATCACGAAATGGACTTACAACACTCCCAAATGCTCTATAGCGCCCATTGAGCCTAACAAACACTTTTTGGCACTTTTTACCTTCAGATCACGAAATTGACTAACAACACTCCCAAATGCTCTATAGCGCCCATTGAGCTTAAGAAACACTTTTCGGCACTTTTTAAAGTCAGATCACGAAACGGACTTACAACACTCCCAAATGGTCTATAGCGCCCATTGAGCCTAACAAACACTTTTTGGCACTATTTACCTTCAGATCACGAAATGGACTTACAACACTCCCAAATGCTCTATAGCGTCCATTTAGCCTAACAAACACTTTTCGGCACTATTTACCTTCAGATCACAAAATTGACTAACAACACTCCCAAATGCTCTATAGCGCCCATTGAGCCAAACAAACACTTTTCGGCACTTTTTACCGTCAGATCACGAAATGGACTTCCAACACTCCAAAATGGTCTATAGCGCACATTGAGCCAAACAAACACTTTTTGGCACTATTTACCTTCAGATTACGAAATGGACTTACAACACTCCCAAATGCTCTATAGCGCCCATTGAGCCTAACAAACACTTTTCGGCACTATTTACCTTTAGATCACGAAATTTAGTAACAACACTCCCAAATGCTCTATAGCGCCCATTGAGCCTAACAAACGCTTTTCGGCACTATTTACCTTTAGATCACGAAATTGACTAACAACACTCCCAAATGCTCTATAGCGCCAATTGAGCCTAACAAACACTTTTCGGCACTATTTACCTTCAGATCACGAAATGGACTTACAACACTCGAATATGGTCTATAGCGCCCATTGAGCCTAAGAAACACTTTTCGGCACTTTTTAACGTCAGATCACGAAACGGACTTACAAAAATCCCAAATGGTCTATAGCGCCCATTGAGCCTAACAAACACTTTTTGGCACTCTTTACCTTCAGATCACGAAATGGACTTACAACACTCCCAAATGCTCTATAGCGCCCAATTGAGCCTAACAAACACTTTTCGGCACTTTTTACCTTCAGATCACGAAATGGACTTACAACACTCCCAAATGCTCTATAGCGCCCATTGAGCCTAAGAAACACTTTTCGGCACTTTTTAACGTCAGATCACGAAACGGACTTACAACACTCCCAAATGGTCTATAGCGCCCATTGAGCCTAACAAACACTTTTTGGCACTATTTACCTTCAGATCACGAAATGGACTTACAACACTCCCAAATGCTCTATAGCGTCCATTTAGCGTAACAAACACTTTTCGGCACTTTTTACATTCAGATCACAAAATGGATTTACAACACTCCCAAATGGTCTATAGCGCCCATTGAGCCTAACAAGCACTTTTCGGCACTTTTTACCTTCAGATTACGAAATTGACTAACAACACTCCCAAATGGTCTATAGCGAAGATTGAGCCAAACAAACACTTTTTGGCACTATTTACCTTCAGATCACGAAATGGATTTACAACACTCCCAAATGCTCTATAGCGCCCATTGAGCCTAACAAACACTTTTCGGCACTATTTACCTTTAGATCACGAAATTGACTAACAACACTCCCAAATGCTCTATAGCGCCCATTGAGCCTAACAAACACTTTTCGGCACTATTTACCTTCAGATCACGAAATGGACTTACAACACTCGAAAATGGTCTATAGCGCCCATTGAGCCTAAGAAACACTTTTCGGCAATTTTTAACGTCATATCACGAAACGGACACTTTTTGCCACTATTTACCTTCAGATCACGAAAGGGACTTACAACACTCCCAAATGCTCTATAGCGCCCATTGAGCCTAACAAACACTTTTCGGCACTTTTTAACGTCAGATCACGAAACGGACTTACAACACTCCCAAATGGTCTATAGCGCCCATTGAGCCTAACAAACACTTTTTGGCACTATTTACCTTCAGATCACGAAATGGACTTACAACACTCCCAAATGCTCTATAGCGCCCATTGAGCCTAACAAACACTTTTCGGCACTTTTTACCTTCAGATCACGAAATTGACTAACAACACTCCCAAATGCTCTATAGCGCCCATTGAGCCTAAGAAACACTTTTTGGCACTATTTACCTTCAGATCACGAAATGGACTTACAACACTCCCAAATGCTCTATAGCGTCCATTTAGCCTAACAAACACTTTTTGGCACTATTTACCTTCAGATCACGAAATGGACTTACAACACTCCCAAATGCTCTATAGCGTCCATTTAGCCTAACAAACACTTTTCGGCACTATTTACCTTCAGATCACAAAATTGATTTACAACACTCCCAAATGGTCTATAGCGCCCATTGAGCCTAACAAACACTTTTCGGCACTTTTTACCGTCAGATCACGAAATGGACTTCCAACACCCCAAAATGGTCTGTAGCGCACATTGAGCCAAACAAACACTTTTTGGCACTATTTACCTTCAGATCACGAAATGGATTTACAACACTCCCAAATGCTCTATAGCGCCCATTGAGCCTAACAAACACTTTTCGGCACTATTTACCTTTAGATCACGAAATTGACTAACAACACTCCCAAATGCTCTATAGCGCCCATTGAGCCTAACAAACACTTTTCGGCACTATTTACCTTCAGATCACGAAATGGACTTACAACACTCGAAAATGGTCTATAGCGCCCATTGAGCCTAAGAAACACTTTTCGGCACTTTTTAACGTCAGATCACGAAACGGACACTTTTTGCCACTATTTACCTTCAGATCACGAAAGGGACTTACAACACTCCCAAATGCTCTATAGCGCCCATTGAGCCTAACAAACACTTTTCGGCACTTTTTAACGTCAGATCACGAAACGGACTTACAACACTCCCAAATGCTCTATAGCGCCCATTAAGCCTAACAAACACTTTTCGGCACTTTTTACCTTCAGATCACGAAATTGACTAACAACACTCCCAAATGCTCTATAGCGCCCATTGAGCCTAAGAAACACTTTTCGGCACTTTTTAACGTCAGATCACGAAACGGACTTACAACACTCCCAAATGCTCTATAGCGTCCATTTAGCCCAACAAACACTTTTCGGCACTTTTTACATTCAGATCACAAAATGGATTTACAACACTCCCAAATGCTCTATAGCGCCCATTGAGCCAAACAAACACTTTTCGGCACTTTTTACCGTCAGATCACGAAATGGACTTCCAACACTCCAAAATGGTCTATAGCGCACATTGAGCCAAACAAACACCTTTTCGCACTATTTACCTTCAGATCACGAAATGGATTAACAACACTCCCAAATGCTCTATAGCGCCCATTGAGCCTAACAAACACTTTTTGGCACTATTTACCTTTAGATCACGAAATTGACTAACAACACTCCCAAATGCTCTATAGCGCCCATTGAGCCTAACAAACACTTTTCGGCACTATTTACCTTCAGATCACGAAATGGACTTACAACACTCGAAAATGGTCTATAGCGCCCATTGAGCCTAACAAAGACTTTTTGGCACTATTTACCTTCAGATCACGAAATGGACTTACAACACTCCCAAATGCTCTATAGCGCCCATTGAGCCTAACAAACACTTTTTGGCACTATTTACCTTCAGATCACGAAATGGACTTACAACACTCCCAAATGCTCTATAGCGTCCATTTAGCCTAACAAACACTTTTCGGCACTATTTACCTTCAGATCACAAAATGGATTTACAACACTCCCAAATGGTCTATAGCGCCCATTGAGCCTAACAAACACTTTTCGGCACTTTTTACCTTCAGATCACGAAATTGACTAACAACACTCCCAAATGCTCTATAGCGCCCATTGAGCCAAACAAACACTTTTCGGCACTTTTTACCGTCAGATCACGAAATGGACTTCCAACACCCCAAAATGGTCTGTAGCGCACATTGAGCCAAACAAACACTTTTTGGCACTATTTACCTTCAGATCACGAAATGGATTTACAACACTCCCAAATGCTCTATAGCGCCCATTGAGCCTAACAAACACTTTTCGGCACTATTTACCTTTAGATCACAAAATTGACTAACAACACTCCCAAATGCTCTATAGCGCCCATTGAGCCTAACAAACACTTTTTGGCCCTATTTACCTTCAGATCACGAAATGGACTTACAACACTCGAAAATGGTATATAGCGCCCATTGAGCCTAAGAAACACTTTTCGGCAATTTTTAACGTCATATCACGAAACGGACACTTTTTGCCACTATTTACCTTCAGATCACGAAAGGGACTTACAACACTCCCAAATGCTCTATAGCGCCCATTGAGCCTAACAAACACTTTTCGGCACTTTTTAACGTCAGATCACGAAACGGACTTACAACACTCCCAAATGGTCTATAGCGCCCATTGAGCCTAACAAACACTTTTTGGCACTATTTACCTTCAGATCACGAAATGGACTTACAACACTCCCAAATGCTCTATAGCGCCCATTGAGCCTAACAAACACTTTTCGGCACTTTTTACCTTCAGATCACGAAATTGACTAACAACACTCCCAAATGCTCTATAGCGCCCATTGAGCCTAAGAAACACTTTTTGGCACTATTTACCTTCAGATCACGAAATGGACTTACAACACTCCCAAATGCTCTATAGCGTCCATTTAGCCTAACAAACACTTTTTGGCACTATTTACCTTCAGATCACGAAATGGACTTACAACACTCCCAAATGCTCTATAGCGTCCATTTAGCCTAACAAACACTTTTCGGCACTATTTACCTTCAGATCACAAAATTGATTTACAACACTCCCAAATGGTCTATAGCGCCCATTGAGCCTAACAAACACTTTTCGGCACTTTTTACCGTCAGATCACGAAATGGACTTCCAACACCCCAAAATGGTCTGTAGCGCACATTGAGCCAAACAAACACTTTTTGGCACTATTTACCTTCAGATCACGAAATGGATTTACAACACTCCCAAATGCTCTATAGCGCCCATTGAGCCTAACAAACACTTTTCGGCACTATTTACCTTCAGATCACGAAATGGACTTACAACACTCGAAAATGGTCTATAGCGCCCATTGAGCCTAACAAAGACTTTTTGGCACTATTTACCTTCAGATCACGAAATGGACTTACAACACTCCCAAATGCTCTATAGCGCCCATTGAGCCTAACAAACACTTTTTGGCACTATTTACCTTCAGATCACGAAATGGACTTACAACACTCCCAAATGCTCTATAGCGTCCATTTAGCCTAACAAACACTTTTCGGCACTATTTACCTTCAGATCACAAAATGGATTTACAACACTCCCAAATGGTCTATAGCGCCCATTGAGCCTAACAAACACTTTTCGGCACTTTTTACCTTCAGATCACGAAATTGACTAACAACACTCCCAAATGCTCTATAGCGCCCATTGAGCCAAACAAACACTTTTCGGCACTTTTTACCGTCAGATCACGAAATGGACTTCCAACACCCCAAAATGGTCTGTAGCGCACATTGAGCCAAACAAACACTTTTTGGCACTATTTACCTTCAGATCACGAAATGGATTTACAACACTCCCAAATGCTCTATAGCGCCCATTGAGCCTAACAAACACTTTTCGGCACTATTTACCTTTAGATCACAAAATTGACTAACAACACTCCCAAATGCTCTATAGCGCCCATTGAGCCTAACAAACACTTTTTGGCCCTATTTACCTTCAGATCACGAAATGGACTTACAACACTCGAAAATGGTCTATAGCGCCCATTGAGCCTAAGAAACACTTTTCGGCAATTTTTAACGTCATATCACGAAACGGACACTTTTTGCCACTATTTACCTTCAGATCACGAAAGGGACTTACAACACTCCCAAATGCTCTATAGCGCCCATTGAGCCTAACAAACACTTTTCGGCACTTTTTAACGTCAGATCACGAAACGGACTTACAACACTCCCAAATGGTCTATAGCGCCCATTGAGCCTAACAAACACTTTTTGGCACTATTTACCTTCAGATCACGAAATGGACTTACAACACTCCCAAATGCTCTATAGCGCCCATTGAGCCTAACAAACACTTTTCGGCACTTTTTACCTTCAGATCACGAAATTGACTAACAACACTCCCAAATGCTCTATAGCGCCCATTGAGCCTAAGAAACACTTTTTGGCACTATTTACCTTCAGATCACGAAATGGACTTACAACACTCCCAAATGCTCTATAGCGTCCATTTAGCCTAACAAACACTTTTTGGCACTATTTACCTTCAGATCACGAAATGGACTTACAACACTCCCAAATGCTCTATAGCGTCCATTTAGCCTAACAAACACTTTTCGGCACTATTTACCTTCAGATCACAAAATTGATTTACAACACTCCCAAATGGTCTATAGCGCCCATTGAGCCTAACAAACACTTTTCGGCACTTTTTACCGTCAGATCACGAAATGGACTTCCAACACCCCAAAATGGTCTGTAGCGCACATTGAGCCAAACAAACACTTTTTGGCACTATTTACCTTCAGATCACGAAATGGATTTACAACACTCCCAAATGCTCTATAGCGCCCATTGAGCCTAACAAACACTTTTCGGCACTATTTACCTTTAGATCACGAAATTGACTAACAACACTCCCAAATGCTCTATAGCGCCCATTGAGCCTAACAAACACTTTTCGGCACTATTTACCTTCAGATCACGAAATGGACTTACAACACTCGAAAATGGTCTATAGCGCCCATTGAGCCTAAGAAACACTTTTCGGCACTTTTTAACGTCAGATCACGAAACGGACACTTTTTGCCACTATTTACCTTCAGATCACGAAAGGGACTTACAACACTCCCAAATGCTCTATAGCGCCCATTGAGCCTAACAAACACTTTTCGGCACTTTTTAACGTCAGATCACGAAACGGACTTACAACACTCCCAAATGCTCTATAGCGCCCATTAAGCCTAACAAACACTTTTCGGCACTTTTTACCTTCAGATCACGAAATTGACTAACAACACTCCCAAATGCTCTATAGCGCCCATTGAGCCTAAGAAACACTTTTCGGCACTTTTTAACGTCAGATCACGAAACGGACTTACAACACTCCCAAATGCTCTATAGCGTCCATTTAGCCCAACAAACACTTTTCGGCACTTTTTACATTCAGATCACAAAATGGATTTACAACACTCCCAAATGCTCTATAGCGCCCATTGAGCCAAACAAACACTTTTCGGCACTTTTTACCGTCAGATCACAAAATGGACTTCCAACACTCCAAAATGGTCTATAGCGCACATTGAGCCAAACAAACACCTTTTCGCACTATTTACCTTCAGATCACGAAATGGATTAACAACACTCCCAAATGCTCTATAGCGCCCATTGAGCCTAACAAACACTTTTTGGCACTATTTACCTTTAGATCACGAAATTGACTAACAACACTCCCAAATGCTCTATAGCGCCCATTGAGCCTAACAAACACTTTTCGGCACTATTTACCTTCAGATCACGAAATGGACTTACAACACTCGAAAATGGTCTATAGCGCCCATTGAGCCTAACAAAGACTTTTTGGCACTATTTACCTTCAGATCACGAAATGGACTTACAACACTCCCAAATGCTCTATAGCGCCCATTGAGCCTAACAAACACTTTTTGGCACTATTTACCTTCAGATCACGAAATGGACTTACAACACTCCCAAATGCTCTATAGCGCCCATTTAGCCTAACAAACACTTTTCGGCACTATTTACCTTCAGATCACAAAATGGATTTACAACACTCCCAAATGGTCTATAGCGCCCATTGAGCCTAACAAACACTTTTCGGCACTTTTTACCTTCAGATCACGAAATTGACTAACAACACTCCCAAATGCTCTATAGCGCCCATTGAGCCAAACAAACACTTTTCGGCACTTTTTACCGTCAGATCACGAAATGGACTTCCAACACCCCAAAATGGTCTGTAGCGCACATTGAGCCAAACAAACACTTTTTGGCACTATTTACCTTCAGATCACGAAATGGATTTACAACACTCCCAAATGCTCTATAGCGCCCATTGAGCCTAACAAACACTTTTCGGCACTATTTACCTTTAGATCACAAAATTGACTAACAACACTCCCAAATGCTCTATAGCGCCCATTGAGCCTAACAAACACTTTTTGGCCCTATTTACCTTCAGATCACGAAATGGACTTACAACACTCCCAAATGGTCTATAGCGCCCATTGAGCCTAACAAACACTTTTCGGCACTTTTTAACGTCAGATCACAAAACGGACACTTTTTGCCACTATTTACCTTCAGATCACGAAAGGGACTTACAACACTCCCAAATGCTCTATAGCGCCCATTGAGCCTAACAAACACTTTTCGGCACTTTTTACCTTCAGATCACGAAATTGACTAACAACACTCCCAAATGCTCTATAGCGCCCATTGAGCCTAAGAAACACTTTTCGGCACTTTTTAACGTCAGATCACGAAACGGACTTACAACACTCCCAAATGGTCTATAGCGCCCATTGAGCCTAACAAACACTTTTTGGCACTATTTACCTTCAGATCACGAAATGGACTTACAACACTCCCAAATGCTCTATAGCGTCCATTTAGCCTAACAAACACTTTTCGGCACTATTTACCTTCAGATCACAACATGGATTTACAACACTCCCAAATGGTCTATAGCGCCCATTGAGCCTAACAAACACTTTTCGGCACTTTTTACCTTCAGATCACGAAATTGACTAACAACACTCCCAAATGCTCTATAGCGCCCATTGAGCCAAACAAACACTTTTCGGCACTTTTTACCGTCAGATCACGAAATGGACTTCCAACACCCCAAAATGGTCTGTAGCGCACATTGAGCCAAACAAACACTTTTTGGCACTATTTACCTTCAGATCACGAAATGGATTTACAACACTCCCAAATGCTCTATAGCGCCCATTGAGCCTAACAAACACTTTTCGACACTATTTACCTTTAGATCACGAAATTGACTAACAACACTCCCAAATGCTCTATAGCGCCCATTGAGCCTAACAAACACTTTTCGGCACTATTTACCTTCAAATCACGAAATGGACTTACAACACTCGAAAATGGTCTTTAGCGCCCATTGAGCCTAAGAAACATTTTTCGGCACTTTTTAACGTCAGATCACGAAACGGACACTTTTTGCCACTATTTACCTTCAGATCACGAAATTGACTAACAACACTCCCAAATGCTCTATAGCGCCCATTGAGCCTAACAAACACTTTTCGGCACTATTTACCTTCAAATCACGAAATGGACTTACAACACTCGAAAATGGTCTTTAGCGCCCATTGAGCCTAAGAAACACTTTTCGGCACTTTTTAACGTCAGATCACGAAACGGACACTTTTTGGCACTATTTACCTTCAGATCACGAAATGGACTTACAACACTCCCAAATGCTCTATAGCGCCCATTGAGCCTAACAAACACTTTTCGGCACTTTTTACCTTCAGATCACGAAATTGACTAACAACACTCCCAAATGCTCTATAGCGCCCATTGAGCCTAAGAAACACTTTTCGGCACTTTTTAACGTCAGATCACGAAACGGACTTACAACACTCCCAAATGGTCTATAGCGCCCATTGAGCCTAACAAACACTTTTTGGCACTATTTACCTTCAGATCACGAAATGGACTTACAACACTCCCAAATGCTCTATAGCGTCCATTTAGCCTAACAAACACTTTTCGGCACTATTTACCTTCAGATCACAAAATGGATTTACAACACTCCCAAATGGTCTATAGCGCCCATTGAGCCTAACAAACACTTTTCGGCACTTTTTACCTTCAGATCACGAAATTGACTAACAACACTCCCAAATGCTCTATAGCGCCCATTGAGCCAAACAAACACTTTTCGGCACTTTTTACCGTCAGATCACGAAATGGACTTCCAACACCCCAAAATGGTCTGTAGCGCACATTGAGCCAAACAAACACTTTTTGGCACTATTTACCTTCAGATCACGAAATGGATTTACAACACTCCCAAATGCTCTATAGCGCCCATTGAGCCTAACAAACACTTTTCGGCACTATTTACCTTTAGATCACGAAATTGACTAACAACACTCCCAAATGCTCTATAGCGCCCATTGAGCCTAACAAACACTTGTTGGCACTATTTACCTTCAGATCACGAAATGGACTTACAACACTCCCAAATGGTCTATAGCGCCCATTGAGCCTAACAAACACTTTTCGGCACTTTTTAACGTCAGATCACGAAACGGACACTTTTTGCCACTATTTACCTTCAGATCACGAAAGGGACTTACAACACTCCCAAATGCTCTATAGCGCCCATTGAGCCTAACAAACACTTTTTGGCACTTTTTACCTTCAGATCACGAAATTGACTAACATCACTCCCAAATGCTCTATAGCGCCCATTGAGCCTACGAAACACTTTTCGGCACTTTTTAACGTCAGATCACGAAACGGACTTACAACACTCCCAAATGGTCTATAGCGCCCATTGAGCCTAACAAACACTTTTTGGCACTATTTACCTTCAGATCACGAAATGGACTTACAACACTCCCAAATGCTCTATAGCGTCCATTTAGCCTAACAAACACTTTTCGGCACTATTTACCTTCAGATCACAAAATGGATTTACAACACTCCCAAATGGTCTATAGCGCCCATTGAGCCTAACAAACACTTTTCGGCACTTTTTACCTTCAGATCACGAAATTGACTAACAACACTCCCAAATGCTCTATAGCGCCCATTGAGCCAAACAAACACTTTTCGGCACTTTTTACCGTCAGATCACGAAATGGACTTCCAACACCCCAAAATGGTCTGTAGCGCACATTGAGCCAAACAAACACTTTTTGGCACTATTTACCTTCAGATCACGAAATGGATTTACAACACTCCCAAATGCTCTATAGCGCCCATTGAGCCTAACAAACACTTTTCGGCACTATTTACCTTTAGATCACGAAATTTACTAACAACACTCCCAAATGCTCTATAGCGCCCATTGAGCCTAACAAACACTTTTTGGCACTATTTACCTTCAGATCACGAAATGGACTTACAACACTCCCAAATGCTCTATAGCGTCCATTTAGCCTAACAAACACTTTTCGGCACTATTTACCTTCAGATCACAACATGGATTTACAACACTCCCAAATGGTCTATAGCGCCCATTGAGCCTAACAAACACTTTTCGGCACTTTTTACCTTCAGATCACGAAATTGACTAACAACACTCCCAAATGCTCTATAGCGCCCATTGAGCCAAACAAACACTTTTCGGCACTTTTTACCGTCAGATCACGAAATGGACTTCCAACACCCCAAAATGGTCTGTAGCGCACATTGAGCCAAACAAACACTTTTTGGCACTATTTACCTTCAGATCACGAAATGGATTTACAACACTCCCAAATGCTCTATAGCGCCCATTGAGCCTAACAAACACTTTTCGACACTATTTACCTTTAGATCACGAAATTGACTAACAACACTCCCAAATGCTCTATAGCGCCCATTGAGCCTAACAAACACTTTTCGGCACTATTTACCTTCAAATCACGAAATGGACTTACAACACTCGAAAATGGTCTTTAGCGCCCATTGAGCCTAAGAAACATTTTTCGGCACTTTTTAACGTCAGATCACGAAACGGACACTTTTTGCCACTATTTACCTTCAGATCACGAAATTGACTAACAACACTCCCAAATGCTCTATAGCGCCCATTGAGCCTAACAAACACTTTTCGGCACTATTTACCTTCAAATCACGAAATGGACTTACAACACTCGAAAATGGTCTTTAGCGCCCATTGAGCCTAAGAAACACTTTTCGGCACTTTTTAACGTCAGATCACGAAACGGACACTTTTTGGCACTATTTACCTTCAGATCACGAAATGGACTTACAACACTCCCAAATGCTCTATAGCGCCCATTGAGCCTAACAAACACTTTTCGGCACTTTTTACCTTCAGATCACGAAATTGACTAACAACACTCCCAAATGCTCTATAGCGCCCATTGAGCCTAAGAAACACTTTTCGGCACTTTTTAACGTCAGATCACGAAACGGACTTACAACACTCCCAAATGGTCTATAGCGCCCATTGAGCCTAACAAACACTTTTTGGCACTATTTACCTTCAGATCACGAAATGGACTTACAACACTCCCAAATGCTCTATAGCGTCCATTTAGCCTAACAAACACTTTTCGGCACTATTTACCTTCAGATCACAAAATGGATTTACAACCCTCCCAAATGGTCTATAGCGCCCATTGAGCCTAACAAACACTTTTCGGCACTTTTTACCTTCAGATCACGAAATTGACTAACAACACTCCCAAATGCTCTATAGCGCCCATTGAGCCAAACAAACACTTTTCGGCACTTTTTACCGTCAGATCACGAAATGGACTTCCAACACCCCAAAATGGTCTGTAGCGCACATTGAGCCAAACAAACACTTTTTGGCACTATTTACCTTCAGATCACGAAATGGATTTACAACACTCCCAAATGCTCTATAGCGCCCATTGAGCCTAACAAACACTTTTCGGCACTATTTACCTTTAGATCACGAAATTGACTAACAACACTCCCAAATGCTCTATAGCGCCCATTGAGCCTAACAAACACTTGTTGGCACTATTTACCTTCAGATCACGAAATGGACTTACAACACTCCCAAATGGTCTATAGCGCCCATTGAGCCTAACAAACACTTTTCGGCACTTTTTAACGTCAGATCACGAAACGGACACTTTTTGCCACTATTTACCTTCAGATCACGAAAGGGACTTACAACACTCCCAAATGCTCTATAGCGCCCATTGAGCCTAACAAACACTTTTTGGCACTTTTTACCTTCAGATCACGAAATTGACTAACATCACTCCCAAATGCTCTATAGCGCCCATTGAGCCTACGAAACACTTTTCGGCACTTTTTAACGTCAGATCACGAAACGGACTTACAACACTCCCAAATGGTCTATAGCGCCCATTGAGCCTAACAAACACTTTTTGGCACTATTTACCTTCAGATCACGAAATGGACTTACAACACTCCCAAATGCTCTATAGCGTCCATTTAGCCTAACAAACACTTTTCGGCACTATTTACCTTCAGATCACAAAATGGATTTACAACACTCCCAAATGGTCTATAGCGCCCATTGAGCCTAACAAACACTTTTCGGCACTTTTTACCTTCAGATCACGAAATTGACTAACAACACTCCTAAATGCTCTATAGCGCCCATTGAGCCAAACAAACACTTTTCGGCACTTTTTACCGTCAGATCACGAAATGGACTTCCAACACCCCAAAATGGTCTGTAGCGCACATTGAGCCAAACAAACACTTTTTGGCACTATTTACCTTCAGATCACGAAATGGATTTACAACACTCCCAAATGCTCTATAGCGCCCATTGAGCCTAACAAACACTTTTCGGCACTATTTACCTTTAGATCACGAAATTTACTAACAACACTCCCAAATGCTCTATAGCGCCCATTGAGCCTAACAAACACTTTTCGGCACTATTTACCTTCAAATCACGAAATGGACTTACAACACTCGAAAATGGTCTTTAGCGCCCATTGAGCCTAAGAAACACTTTTCGGCACTTTTTAACGTCAGATCACGAAACGGACACTTTTTGGCACTATTTACCTTCAGATCACGAAATGGACTTACAACACTCCCAAATGCTCTATAGCGCCCATTGAGCCTAACAAACACTTTTCGGCACTTTTTACCTTCAGATCACAAAATTGACTAACAACACTCCCAAATGCTCTATAGCGCCCATTGAGCCTAAGAAACACTTTTCGGCACTTTTTAACGTCAGATCACGAAACGGACTTACAACACTCCCAAATGGTCTATAGCGCCCATTGAGCCTAACAAACACTTTTTGGCACTATTTACCTTCAGATCACGAAATGGACTTACAACACTCCCAAATGCTCTAAAGCGTCCATTTAGCCTAACAAACACTTTTCGGCACTTTTTACCTTCAGATCACAAAATGGATTTACAACACTCCCAAATGCTCTATAGCGTCCATTTAGCCTAACAAACACTTTTCGGCACTATTTACCTTCAGATCACAAAATTGACTAACAACACTCCCAAATGCTCTATAGCGCCCATTGAGCCAAACAAACACTTTTCGGCACTTTTTACCGTCAGATCACGAAATGGACTTCCAACACTCCAAAATGGTCTATAGCGCACATTGAGCCAAACAAACACTTGTTGGCACTATTTACCTTCAGATCACGAAATGGACTTACAACACTCCCAAATGCTCTATAGCGCCCATTGAGCCTAACAAACACTTTTCGGCACTTGTTACCTTCAGATTACGAAATGGACTTACAACACTCCCAAATGCTCTATAGCGCCCATTGACCCTAACAAACACTTTTCGGCACTATTTACCTTCAGATCACGAAATGGACTTACAACACTCCCAAATGGTCTATAGCGCCCATTGAGCCTAACAAACACTTTTTGGCACTATTTACCTTCAGATCACGAAATGGACTTACAACACTCCCAAATGCTCTATAGCGTCCATTTAGCCTAACAAACACTTTTCGGCACTATTTACCTTCAGATCACAAAATGGATTTACAACACTCCCAAATGGTCTATAGCGCCCATTGAGCCTAACAAACACTTTTCGGCACTTTTTACCTTCAGATCACGAAATTGACTAACAACACTCCCAAATGCTCTATAGCGCCCATTGAGCCAAACAAACACTTTTCGGCACTTTTTACCGTCAGATCACGAAATGGACTTCCAACACCCCAAAATGGTCTGTAGCGCACATTGAGCCAAACAAACACTTTTTGGCACTATTTACCTTCAGATCACGAAATGGATTTACAACACTCCCAAATGCTCTATAGCGCCCATTGAGCCTAACAAACACTTTTCGGCACTATTTACCTTTAGATCACGAAATTGACTAACAACACTCCCAAATGCTCTATAGCGCCCATTGAGCCTAACAAACACTTTTCGGCACTATTTACCTTCAAATCACGAAATGGACTTACAACACTCGAAAATGGTCTTTAGCGCACATTGAGCCTAAGAAACACGTTTCGGCACTTTTTAACGTCAGATCACGAAACGGACACTTTTTGCCACTATTTACCTTCAGATCACAAAATTGACTAACAACACTCCCAAATGCTCTATAGCGCCCATTGAGCCTAACAAACACTTTTCGGCACTATTTACCTTCAAATCACGAAATGGACTTACAACACTCAAAAATGGTCTTTAGCGCCCATTGAGCCTAAGAAACACTTTTCGGCACTTTTTAACGTCAGATCACGAAACGGACACTTTTTGGCACTATTTACCTTCAGATCACGAAATGGACTTACAACACTCCCAAATGCTCTATAGCGCCCATTGAGCCTAACAAACACTTTTCGGCACTTTTTACCTTCAGATCACGAAATTGACTAACAACACTCCCAAATGCTCTATAGCGCCCATTGAGCCTAAGAAACACTTTTCGGCACTTTTTAACGTCAGATCACGAAACGGACGTACAACACTCCCAAATGGTCTATAGCGCCCATTGAGCCTAACAAACACTTGTTGGCACTATTTACCTTCAGATCACGAAATGGACTTACAACACTCCCAAATGCTCTATAGCGTCCATTTAGCCTAACAAACACTTTTCGGCACTTTTTACCTTCAGATCACAAAATGGATTTACAACACTCCCAAATGGTCTATAGCGCCCATTGAGCCTAACAAACACTTTTCGGCACTTTTTACCTTCAGATCACGAAATTGACTAACAACACTCCCAAATGCTCTATAGCGCCCATTGAGCCAAACAAACACTTTTCGGCACTTTTTACCGTCAGATCACGAAATGGACTTCCAACACCCCAAAATGGTCTGTAGCGCACATTGAGCCAAACAAACACTTTTTGGCACTATTTACCTTCAGATCACGAAATGGATTTACAACACTCCCAAATGCTCTATAGCGCCCATTGAGCCTAACAAACACTTTTCGGCACTATTTACCTTTAGATCACGAAATTGACTAACAACACTCCCAAATGCTCTATAGCGCCCATTGAGCCTAACAAACACTTTTCGGCACTATTTACCTTCAAATCACGAAATGGACTTACAACACTCGAAAATGGTCTTTAGCGCCCATTGAGCCTAAGAAACACTTTTCGGCACTTTTTAACGTCAGATCACGAAACGGACACTTTTTGCCACTATTTACCTTCAGATCACAAAATTGACTAACAACACTCCCAAATGCTCTATAGCGCCCATTGAGCCTAACATACACTTTTCGGCACTATTTACCTTCAAATCACGAAATGGACTTACAACACTCGAAAATGGTCTTTAGCGCCCATTGAGCCTAAGAAACACTTTTCGGCACTTTTTAACGTCAGATCACGAAACGGACACTTTTTGGCACTATTTACCTTCAGATCACGAAATGGACTTACAACACTCCCAAATGCTCTATAGCGCCCATTGAGCCTAACAAACACTTTTCGGCACTTTTTACCTTCAGATCACGAAATTGACTAACAACACTCCCAAATGCTCTATAGCGCCCATTGAGCCTAAGAAACACTTTTCGGCACTTTTTAACGTCAGATCACGAAACGGACGTACAACACTCCCAAATGGTCTATAGCGCCCATTGAGCCTAACAAACACTTGTTGGCACTATTTACCTTCAGATCACGAAATGGACTTACAACACTCCCAAATGCTCTATAGCGTCCATTTAGCCTAACAAACACTTTTCGGCACTTTTTACCTTCAGATCACAAAATGGATTTACAACACTCCCAAATGCTCTATAGCGTCCATTTAGCCTAACAAACACTTTTCGGCACTATTTACCTTCAGATCACAAAATTGACTAACAACACTCCCAAAAGCTCTATAGCGCCCATTGAGCCTAACAAACACTTTTCGGCACTATTTACCTTCAAATCACGAAATGGACTTACAACACTCGAAAATGGTCTTTAGCGCCCATTGAGCCTAAGAAGCACTTTTCGGCACTTTTTAACGTCAGATCACGAAACGGACACTTGTTGCCACTATTTACCTTCAGATCACGAAATTGACTAACAACACTCCCAAATGCTCTATAGCGCCCATTGAGCCTAACAAACACTTTTCGGCACTATTTACCTTCAAATCACGAAATGGACTTACAACACTCGAAAATGGTCTTTAGCGCCCATTGAGCCTAAGAAACACTTTTCGGCACTTTTTTAACGTCAGATCACGAAACGGACACTTTTTGGCACTATTTACCTTCAGATCACGAAATGGACTTACAACACTCCCAAATGCTCTATAGCGCCCATTGAGCCTAACAAACACTTTTCGGCACTTTTTACCTTCAGATCACGAAATTGACTAACAACACTCCCAAATGGTCTATAGCGCCCATTGAGCCTAACAAACACTTTTTGGCACTATTTACCTTCAGATCACGAAATGGACTTACAACACTCCCAAATGCTCTATAGCGTCCATTTAGCCTAACAAACACTTTTCGGCACTTTTTACCTTCAGATCACAAAATGGATTTACAACACTCCCAAATGCTCTATAGCGTCCATTTAGCCTAACAAACACTTTTCGGCACTATTTACCTTCAGATCACAACATTGACTAACAACACTCCCAAATGCTCTATAGCGCCCATTGAGCCTAACAAACACTTTTCGGCACTATTTACCTTTAGATCACGAAATTGAGTAACAACACTCCCAAATGCTCTATAGCGCCCATTGAGCCTAACAAACACTTTTCGGCACTATTTACCTTTAGATCACGAAATTGACTAACAACACTCCCAAATGCTCTATAGCGCCCATTGAGCCTAACAAACACTTTTCGGCACTATTTACCTTCAGATCACGAAATGGACTTACAACACTCGAATATGGTCTATAGCGCCCATTGAGCCTAAGAAACACTTTTCGGCACTTTTTAACGTCAGATCACGAAACGGACTTACAACACTCCCAAATGCTCTATAGCGCCCATTGAGCCTAACAAACACTTTTCGGCACTATTTACCTTTAGATCACGAAATTGAGTAACAACACTCCCAAATGCTCTATAGCGCCCATTGAGCCTAACAAACACTTTTCGGCACTATTTACCTTTAGATCACGAAATTGACTAACAACACTCCCAAATGGTCTATAGCGCCCATTGAGCCTAACAAACACTTTTCGGCACTTTTTAACGTCAGATCACGAAACGGACACTTTTTGCCACTATTTACCTTCAGATCACGAAAGGGACTTACAACACTCCCAAATGCTCTATAGCGCCCATTGAGCCTAAGAAACACTTTTCGGCACTTTTTAACGTCAGATCACGAAACGGACTTACAACACTCCCAAATGGTCTATAGCGCCCATTGAGCCTAACAAACACTTTTCGGCACTATTTACCTTCAGATCACAAAATGGATTTACAACACTCCCAAATGGTCTATAGCGCCCATTGAGCCTAACAAACACTTTTCGGCAATATTTACCTTTAGATCACGAAATTGACTAACAACACTCCCAAATGCTCTATAGCGCCCATTGAGCCTAACAAACACTTTTCGGCACTATTTACCTTCAAATCACGAAATGGACTTACAACACTCGAAAATGGTCTTTAGCGCCCATTGAGCCTAAGAAACACTTTTCGGCACTTTTTAACATCAGATCACGAAACGGACACTTTTTGCCACTATTTACCTTCAGATCACGAAATTGACTAACAACACTCCCAAATGCTCTATAGCGCCCATTGAGCCTAACAAACACTTTTCGGCACTATTTACCTTCAAATCACGAAATGGACTTACAACACTCGAAAATGGTCTTTAGCGCCCATTGAGCCTAAGAAACACTTTTCGGCACTTTTTAACGTCAGATCACGAAACGGACACTTTTTGGCACTATTTACCTTCAGATCACGAAATGGACTTACAACACTCCCAAATGCTCTATAGCGCCCATTGAGCCTAACAAACACTTTTCGGCACTTTTTACCTTCAGATCACGAAATTGACTAACAACACTCCCAAATGGTCTATAGCGCCCATTGAGCCTAACAAACACTTTTTGGCACTATTTACCTTCAGATCACGAAATGGACTTACAACACTCCCAAATGCTCTATAGCGTCCATTTAGCCTAACAAACACTTTTCGGCACTTTTTACCTTCAGATCACAAAATGGATTTACAACACTCCCAAATGCTCTATAGCGTCCATTTAGCCTAACAAACACTTTTCGGCACTATTTACCTTCAGATCACAACATTGACTAACAACACTCCCAAATGCTCTATAGCGCCCATTGAGCCTAACAAACACTTTTCGGCACTATTTACCTTTAGATCACGAAATTGAGTAACAACACTCCCAAATGCTCTATAGCGCCCATTGAGCCTAACAAACACTTTTCGGCACTATTTACCTTTAGATCACGAAATTGACTAACAACACTCCCAAATGCTCTATAGCGCCCATTGAGCCTAACAAACACTTTTCGGCACTATTTACCTTCAGATCACGAAATGGACTTACAACACTCGAATATGGTCTATAGCGCCCATTGAGCCTAAGAAACACTTTTCGGCACTTTTTAACGTCAGATCACGAAACGGACTTACAACACTCCCAAATGGTCTATAGCGCCCATTGAGCCTAACAAACACTTTTTGGCACTCTTTACCTTCAGATCACGAAATGGACTTACAACACTCCCAAATGCTCTATAGCGCCCAATTGAGCCTAACAAACACTTTTCGGCACTTTTTACCGTCAGATCACGAAATTGACTAACAACACTCCCAAATGCTCTATAGCGCCCATTGAGCCTAAGAAACACTTTTCGGCACTTTTTAACGTCAGATCACGAAACGGACTTACAACACTCCCAAATGGTCTATAGCGCCCATTGAGCCTAACAAACACTTTTTGGCACTATTTACCTTCAGATCACGAAATGGACTTACAACACTCCCAAATGCTCTATAGCGTCCATTTAGCCTAAAAAACACTTTTCGGCACTATTTACCTTCAGATCACAAAATGGATTTACAACACTCCCAAATGGTCTATAGCGCCCATTGAGCCTAACAAACACTTTTCGGCACTTTTTACCTTCAGATCACGAAATTGACTAACAACACTCCCAAATGCTCTATAGCGCCCATTGAGCCAAACAAACACTTTTCGGCACTTTTTACCGTCAGATCACGAAATGGACTTCCAACACCCCAAAATGGTCTGTAGCGCACATTGAGCCAAACAAACACTTTTTGGCACTATTTACCTTCAGATCACGAAATGGATTTACAACACTCCCAAATGCTCTATAGCGCCCATTGAGCCTAACAAACACTTTTCGGCACTATTTACCTTTAGATCACGAAATTGACTAACAACACTCCCAAATGCTCTATAGCGCCCATTGAGCCTAACAAACACTTGTTGGCACTATTTACCTTCAGATCACGAAATGGACTTACAACACTCCCAAATGGTCTATAGCGCCCATTGAGCCTAACAAACACCTTTCGGCACTTTTTAACGTCAGATCACGAAACGGACACTTTTTGCCACTATTTACCTTCAGATCACGAAAGGGACTTACAACACTCCCAAATGCTCTATAGCGCCCATTGAGCCTAACAAACACTTTTTGGCACTTTTTACCTTCAGATCACGAAATTGACTAACAACACTCCCAAATGCTCTATAGCGCCCATTGAGCCTAAGAAACACTTTTCGGCACTTTTTAACGTCAGATCACGAAACGGACTTACAACACTCCCAAATGGTCTATAGCTCCCATTGAGCCTAACAAACACTTTTTGGCACTATTTACCTTCAGATCACGAAATGGACTTACAACACTCCCAAATGCTCTATAGCGTCCATTTAGCCTAACAAACACTTTTCGGCACTATTTACCTTCAGATCACAAAATGGATTTACAACACTCCCAAATGGTCTATAGCGCCCATTGAGCCTAACAAACACTTTTCGGCACTTTTTACCTTCAGATCACGAAATTGACTAACAACACTCCCAAATGCTCTATAGCGCCCATTGAGCCAAACAAACACTTTTCGGCACTTTTTACCGTCAGATCACGAAATGGACTTCCAACACCCCAAAATGGTCTGTAGCGCACATTGAGCCAAACAAACACTTTTTGGCACTATTTACCTTCAGATCACGAAATGGATTTACAACACTCCCAAATGCTCTATAGCGCCCATTGAGCCTAACAAACACTTTTCGGCACTATTTACCTTTAGATCACGAAATTGACTAACAACACTCCCAAATGCTCTATAGCGCCCATTGAGCCTAACAAACACTTTTCGGCACTATTTACCTTCAAATCACGAAATGGACTTACAACACTCGAAAATGGTCTTTAGCGCCCATTGAGCCTAAGAAACACTTTTCGGCACTTTTTAACGTCAGATCACGAAACGGACACTTTTTGCCACTATTTACCTTCAGATCACAAAATTGACTAACAACACTCCCAAATGCTCTATAGCGCCCATTGAGCCTAACAAACACTTTTCGGCACTATTTACCTTCAAATCACGAAATGGACTTACAACACTCGAAAATGGTCTTTAGCGCCCATTGAGCCTAAGAAACACTTTTCGGCACTTTTTAACGTCAGATCACGAAACGGACACTTTTTGGCACTTACAACACTCCCAAATGCTCTATAGCGTCCATTTAGCCTAACAAACACTTTTCGGCACTTTTTACCTTCAGATCACAAAATGGATTTACAACACTCCCAAATGCTCTATAGCGTCCATTTAGCCTAACAAACACTTTTCGGCACTATTTACCTTCAGATCACAAAATTGACTAACAACACTCCCAAATGCTCTATAGCGCCCATTGAGCCAAACAAACACTTTTCGGCACTTTTTACCGTCAGATCACGAAATGTACTTCCAACACTCCAAAATGGTCTATAGCGCACATTGAGCCAAACAAACACTTTTTGGCACTATTTACCTTCAGATCACGAAATGGACTTACAACACTCCCAAATGTTCTATAGCGCCCATTGAGCCTAACAAACACTTTTCGGCACTTGTTACCTTCAGATTACGAAATGGACTTACAACACTCCCAAATGCTCTATAGCGCCCATTGAGCCTAACAAACACTTTTCGGCACTATTTACCTTTAGATCACGAAATTGAGTAACAACACTCCCAAATGCTCTATAGCGCCCATTGAACATAACAAACACTTTTCGGCACTATTTACCTTTAGATCACGAAATTGACTAACAACACTCCCAAATGCTCTATAGCGCCCATTGAGCCTAACAAACACTTTTCGGCACTATTTACCTTCAGATCACGAAATGGACTTACAACACTCGAATATGGTCTATAGCGCCCATTGAGCCTAAGAAACACTTTTCGGCACTTTTTAACGTCAGATCACGAAACGGACTTACAACACTCCCAAATGGTCTATAGCGCCCATTGAGCCTAACAAACACTTTTTGGCACTCTTTACCTTCAGATCACGAAATGGACTTACAACACTCCCAAATGCTCTATAGCGCCCATTGAGCCTAACAAACACTTGTTGGCACTATTTACCTTCAGATCACGAAATGGACTTACAACACTCCCAAATGGTCTATAGCGCCCATTGAGCCTAACAAACACTTTTCGGCACTTTTTAACGTCAGATCACGAAACGGACACTTTTTGCCACTATTTACCTTCAGATCACGAAAGGGACTTACAACACTCCCAAATGCTCTATAGCGCCCATTGAGCCTAACAAACACTTTTCGGCACTTTTTACCTTCAGATCACGAAATTGACTAACAACACTCCCAAATGCTCTATAGCGCCCATTGAGCCTAAGAAACACTTTTCGGCACTTTTTAACGTCAGATCACGAAACGGACTTACAACACTCCCAAATGGTCTATAGCGCCCATTGAGCCTAACAAACACTTTTTGGCACTATTTACCTTCAGATCACGAAATGGACTTACAACACTCCCAAATGCTCTATAGCGTCCATTTAGCCTAACAAACACTTTTCGGCACTATTTACCTTCAGATCACAAAATGGATTTACAACACTCCCAAATGGTCTATAGCGCCCATTGAGCCTAACAAACACTTTTCGGCACTTTTTACCTTCAGATCACGAAATTGACTAACAACACTCCCAAATGCTCTATAGCGCCCATTGAGCCAAACAAACACTTTTCGGCACTTTTTACCGTCAGATCACGAAATGGACTTCCAACACCCCAAAATGGTCTGTCGCGCACATTGAGCCAAACAAACACTTTTTGGCACTATTTACCTTCAGATCACGAAATGGACTTACAACACTCCCAAATGCTCTATAGCGTCCATTTAGCCTAACAAACACTTTTCGGCACTTTTTACCTTCAGATCACAAAATGGATTTACAACACTCCCAAATGCTCTATAGCGTCCATTTAGCCTAACAAACACTTTTCGGCACTATTTACCTTCAGATCACAAAATTGACTTAACAACACTCCCAAATGCTCTATAGCGCCCATTGAGCCAAACAAACACTTTTCGGCACTTTTTACCGTCAGATCACGAAATGGACTTCCAACACTCCAAAATGGTCTATAGCGCACATTGAGCCAAACAAACACTTTTTGGCACTATTTACCTTCAGATCACGAAATGGACTTACAACACTCCCAAATGTTCTATAGCGCCCATTGAGCCTAACAAACACTTTTCGGCACTTGTTACCTTCAGATTACGAAATGGACTTACAACACTCCCAAATGCTCTATAGCGCCCATTGAGCCTAACAAACACTTTTCGGCACTATTTACCTTTAGATCACGAAATTGAGTAACAACACTCCCAAATGCTCTATAGCGCCCATTGAACATAACAAACACTTTTCGGCACTATTTACCTTTAGATCACGAAATTGACTAACAACACTCCCAAATGCTCTATAGCGCCCATTGAGCCTAACAAACACTTTTCGGCACTATTTACCTTCAGATCACGAAATGGACTTACAACACTCGAATATGGTCTATAGCGCCCATTGAGCCTAAGAAACACTTTTCGGCACTTTTTAACGTCAGATCACGAAACGGACTTACAACACTCCCAAATGGTCTATAGCGCCCATTGAGCCTAACAAACACTTTTTGGCACTCTTTACCTTCAGATCACGAAATGGACTTACAACACTCCCAAATGCTCTATAGCGCCCATTGAGCCTAACAAACACTTGTTGGCACTATTTACCTTCAGATCACGAAATGGACTTACAACACTCCCAAATGGTCTATAGCGCCCATTGAGCCTAACAAACACTTTTCGGCACTTTTTGACGTCAGATCACGAAACGGACACTTTTTGCCACTATTTACCTTCAGATCACGAAAGGGACTTACAACACTCCCAAATGCTCTATAGCGCCCATTGAGCCTAACAAACACTTTTCGGCACTTTTTACCTTCAGATCACGAAATTGACTAACAACACTCCCAAATGCTCTATAGCGCCCATTGAGCCTAAGAAACACTTTTCGGCACTTTTTAACGTCAGATCACGAAACGGACTTACAACACTCCCAAATGGTCTATAGCGCCCATTGAGCCTAACAAACACTTTTTGGCACTATTTACCTTCAGATCACGAAATGGACTTACAACACTCCCAAATGCTCTATAGCGTCCATTTAGCCTAACAAACACTTTTCGGCACTATTTACCTTCAGATCACAAAATGGATTTACAACACTCCCAAATGGTCTATAGCGCCCATTGAGCCTAACAAACACTTTTCGGCACTTTTTACCTTCAGATCACGAAATTGACTAACAACACTCCCAAATGCTCTATAGCGCCCATTGAGCCAAACAAACACTTTTCGGCACTTTTTACCGTCAGATCACGAAATGGACTTCCAACACCCCAAAATGGTCTGTCGCGCACATTGAGCCAAACAAACACTTTTTGGCACTATTTACCTTCAGATCACGAAATGGATTTACAACACTCCCAAATGCTCTATAGCGCCCATTGAGCCTAACAAACACTTTTCGGCACTATTTACCTTTAGATCACGAAATTGACTAACAACACTCCCAAATGCTCTATAGCGCCCATTGAGCCTAACAAACACTTTTCGGCACTATTTACCTTCAAATCACGAAATGGACTTACAACACTCGAAAATGGTCTTTAGCGCCCATTGAGCCTAAGAAACACTTTTCGGCACTTTTTAACGTCAGATCACGAAACGGACACTTTTTGCCACTATTTACCTTCAGATCACAAAATTGACTAACAACACTCCCAAATGCTCTATAGCGCCCATTGAGCCTAACAAACACTTTTCGGCACTATTTACCTTCAAATCACGAAATGGACTTACAACACTCGAAAATGGTCTTTAGCGCCCATTGAGCCTAAGAAACACTTTTCGGCACTTTTTAACGTCAGATCACGAAACGGACACTTTTTGGCACTATTTACCTTCAGATCACGAAATAGACTTACAACACTCCCAAATGCTCTATAGCGCCCATTGAGCCTAACAAACACTTTTCGGCACTTTTTACCTTCAGATCACGAAATTGACTAACAACACTCCCAAATGCTCTATAGCGCCCATTGAGCCTAAGAAACACTTTTCGGCACTTTTTAACGTCAGATCACGAAACGGACTTACAACACTCCCAAATGGTCTATAGCGCCTATTGAGCCTAACAAACACTTTTTGGCACTATTTACCTTCAGATCACGAAATGGACTTACAACACTCCCAAATGCTCTATAGCGTCCATTTAGCCTAACAAACACTTTTCGGCACTTTTTACCTTCAGATCACAAAATGGATTTACAACACTCCCAAATGCTCTATAGCGTCCATTTAGCCTAACAAACACTTTTCGGCACTATTTACCTTCAGATCACAAAATTGACTAACAACACTCCCAAATGCTCTATAGCGCCCATTGAGCCAAACAAACACTTTTCGGCACTTTTTACCGTCAGATCACGAAATGGACTTCCAACACTCCAAAATGGTCTATAGCGCACATTGAGCCAAACAAACACTTTTTGGCACTATTTACCTTCAGATCACGAAATGGACTTACAACACTCCCAAATGCTCTATAGCGCCCATTGAGCCTAAGAAACACTTTTCGGCACTTTTTAACGTCAGATCACGAAACGGACTTACAACACTCCCAAATGGTCTATAGCGCCCATTGAGCCTAACAAACACTTTTTGGCACTCTTTACCTTCAGATCACGAAATGGACTTACAACACTCCCAAATGCTCTATAGCGCCCATTGAGCCTAACAAACACTTGTTGGCACTATTTACCTTCAAATCACGAAATGGACTTACAACACTCCCAAATGGTCTATAGCGCCCATTGAGCCTAAGAAACACTTTTCGGCACTTTTTAACGTCAGATCACGAAACGGACACTTTTTGGCACTATTTACCTTCAGATCACGAAATGGACTTACAACACTCCCAAATGCTCTATAGCGCCCATTGAGCCTAACAAACACTTTTCGGCACTTTTTACCTTCAGATCACGAAATTGACTAACAACACTCCCAAATGCTCTATAGCGCCCATTGAGCCTAAGAAACACTTTTCGGCACTTTTTAACGTCAGATCACGAAACGGACTTACAACACTCCCAAATGGTCTATAGCGCCTATTGAGCCTAACAAACACTTTTTGGCACTATTTACCTTCAGATCACGAAATGGACTTACAACACTCCCAAATGCTCTATAGCGTCCATTTAGCCTAACAAACACTTTTCGGCACTTTTTACCTTCAGATCACAAAATGGATTTACAACACTCCCAAATGCTCTATAGCGTCCATTTAGCCTAACAAACACTTTTCGGCACTATTTACCTTCAGATCACAAAATTGACTAACAACACTCCCAAATGCTCTATAGCGCCCATTGAGCCAAACAAACACTTTTCGGCACTTTTTACCGTCAGATCACGAAATGGACTTCCAACACTCCAAAATGGTCTATAGCGCACATTGAGCCAAACAAACACTTTTTGGCACTATTTACCTTCAGATCACGAAATGGACTTACAACACTCCCAAATGCTCTATAGCGCCCATTGAGCCTAAGAAACACTTTTCGGCACTTTTTAACGTCAGATCACGAAACGGACTTACAACACTCCCAAATGGTCTATAGCGCCCATTGAGCCTAACAAACACTTTTTGGCACTCTTTACCTTCAGATCACGAAATGGACTTACAACACTCCCAAATGCTCTATAGCGCCCATTGAGCCTAACAAACACTTGTTGGCACTATTTACCTTCAGATCACGAAATGGACTTACAACACTCCCAAATGGTCTATAGCGCCCATTGAGCCTAACAAACACTTTTCGGCACTTTTTAACGTCAGATCACGAAACGGACACTTTTTGCCACTATTTACCTTCAGATCACGAAAGGGACTTACAACACTCCCAAATGCTCTATAGCGCCCATTGAGCCTAACAAACACTTTTCGGCACTTTTTACCTTCAGATCACGAAATTGACTAACAACACTCCCAAATGCTCTATAGCGCCCATTGAGCCTAAGAAACACTTTTCGGCACTTTTTAACGTCAGATCACGAAACGGACTTACAACACTCCCAAATGGTCTATAGCGCCCATTGAGCCTAACAAACACTTTTTGGCACTATTTACCTTCAGATCACGAAATGGACTTACAACACTCCCAAATGCTCTATAGCGTCCATTTAGCCTAACAAACACTTTTCGGCACTATTTACCTTCAGATCACAAAATGGATTTACAACACTCCCAAATGGTCTATAGCGCCCATTGAGCCTAACAAACACTTTTCGGCACTTTTTACCTTCAGATCACGAAATTGACTAACAACACTCCCAAATGCTCTATAGCGCCCATTGAGCCAAACAAACACTTTTCGGCACTTTTTACCGTCAGATCACGAAATGGACTTCCAACACCCCAAAATGGTCTGTCGCGCACATTGAGCCAAACAAACACTTTTTGGCACTATTTACCTTCAGATCACGAAATGGATTTACAACACTCCCAAATGCTCTATAGCGCCCATTGAGCCTAACAAACACTTTTCGGCACTATTTACCTTTAGATCACGAAATTGACTAACAACACTCCCAAATGCTCTATAGCGCCCATTGAGCCTAACAAACACTTTTCGGCACTATTTACCTTCAAATCACGAAATGGACTTACAACACTCGAAAATGGTCTTTAGCGCCCATTGAGCCTAAGAAACACTTTTCGGCACTTTTTAACGTCAGATCACGAAACGGACACTTTTTGCCACTATTTACCTTCAGATCACAAAATTGACTAACAACACTCCCAAATGCTCTATAGCGCCCATTGAGCCTAACAAACACTTTTCGGCACTATTTACCTTCAAATCACGAAATGGACTTACAACACTCGAAAATGGTCTTTAGCGCCCATTGAGCCTAAGAAACACTTTTCGGCACTTTTTAACGTCAGATCACGAAACGGACACTTTTTGGCACTATTTACCTTCAGATCACGAAATGGACTTACAACACTCCCAAATGCTCTATAGCGCCCATTGAGCCTAACAAACACTTTTCGGCACTTTTTACCTTCAGATCACGAAATTGACTAACAACACTCCCAAATGCTCTATAGCGCCCATTGAGCCTAAGAAACACTTTTCGGCACTTTTTAACGTCAGATCACGAAACGGACTTACAACACTCCCAAATGGTCTATAGCGCCCATTGAGCCTAACAAACACTTTTTGGCACTATTTACCTTCAGATCACGAAATGGACTTACAACACTCCCAAATGCTCTATAGCGTCCATTTAGCCTAACAAACACTTTTCGGCACTATTTACCTTCAGATCACAAAATGGATTTACAACACTCCCAAATGGTCTATAGCGCCCATTGAGCCTAACAAACACTTTTCGGCACTTTTTACCTTCAGATCACGAAATTGACTAACAACACTCCCAAATGCTCTATAGCGCCCATTGAGCCAAACAAACACTTTTCGGCACTTTTTACCGTCAGATCACGAAATGGACTTCCAACACCCCAAAATGGTCTGTCGCGCACATTGAGCCAAACAAACACTTTTTGGCACTATTTACCTTCAGATCACGAAATGGACTTACAACACTCCCAAATGCTCTATAGCGTCCATTTAGCCTAACAAACACTTTTCGGCACTTTTTACCTTCAGATCACAAAATGGATTTACAACACTCCCAAATGCTCTATAGCGTCCATTTAGCCTAACAAACACTTTTCGGCACTATTTACCTTCAGATCACAAAATTGACTTAACAACACTCCCAAATGCTCTATAGCGCCCATTGAGCCAAACAAACACTTTTCGGCACTTTTTACCGTCAGATCACGAAATGGACTTCCAACACTCCAAAATGGTCTATAGCGCACATTGAGCCAAACAAACACTTTTTGGCACTATTTACCTTCAGATCACGAAATGGACTTACAACACTCCCAAATGTTCTATAGCGCCCATTGAGCCTAACAAACACTTTTCGGCACTTGTTACCTTCAGATTACGAAATGGACTTACAACACTCCCAAATGCTCTATAGCGCCCATTGAGCCTAACAAACACTTTTCGGCACTATTTACCTTTAGATCACGAAATTGAGTAACAACACTCCCAAATGCTCTATAGCGCCCATTGAACATAACAAACACTTTTCGGCACTATTTACCTTTAGATCACGAAATTGACTAACAACACTCCCAAATGCTCTATAGCGCCCATTGAGCCTAACAAACACTTTTCGGCACTATTTACCTTCAGATCACGAAATGGACTTACAACACTCGAATATGGTCTATAGCGCCCATTGAGCCTAAGAAACACTTTTCGGCACTTTTTAACGTCAGATCACGAAACGGACTTACAACACTCCCAAATGGTCTATAGCGCCCATTGAGCCTAACAAACACTTTTTGGCACTCTTTACCTTCAGATCACGAAATGGACTTACAACACTCCCAAATGCTCTATAGCGCCCATTGAGCCTAACAAACACTTGTTGGCACTATTTACCTTCAGATCACGAAATGGACTTACAACACTCCCAAATGGTCTATAGCGCCCATTGAGCCTAACAAACACTTTTCGGCACTTTTTGACGTCAGATCACGAAACGGACACTTTTTGCCACTATTTACCTTCAGATCACGAAAGGGACTTACAACACTCCCAAATGCTCTATAGCGCCCATTGAGCCTAACAAACACTTTTCGGCACTTTTTACCTTCAGATCACGAAATTGACTAACAACACTCCCAAATGCTCTATAGCGCCCATTGAGCCTAAGAAACACTTTTCGGCACTTTTTAACGTCAGATCACGAAACGGACTTACAACACTCCCAAATGGTCTATAGCGCCCATTGAGCCTAACAAACACTTTTTGGCACTATTTACCTTCAGATCACGAAATGGACTTACAACACTCCCAAATGCTCTATAGCGTCCATTTAGCCTAACAAACACTTTTCGGCACTATTTACCTTCAGATCACAAAATGGATTTACAACACTCCCAAATGGTCTATAGCGCCCATTGAGCCTAACAAACACTTTTCGGCACTTTTTACCTTCAGATCACGAAATTGACTAACAACACTCCCAAATGCTCTATAGCGCCCATTGAGCCAAACAAACACTTTTCGGCACTTTTTACCGTCAGATCACGAAATGGACTTCCAACACCCCAAAATGGTCTGTCGCGCACATTGAGCCAAACAAACACTTTTTGGCACTATTTACCTTCAGATCACGAAATGGATTTACAACACTCCCAAATGCTCTATAGCGCCCATTGAGCCTAACAAACACTTTTCGGCACTATTTACCTTTAGATCACGAAATTGACTAACAACACTCCCAAATGCTCTATAGCGCCCATTGAGCCTAACAAACACTTTTCGGCACTATTTACCTTCAAATCACGAAATGGACTTACAACACTCGAAAATGGTCTTTAGCGCCCATTGAGCCTAAGAAACACTTTTCGGCACTTTTTAACGTCAGATCACGAAACGGACACTTTTTGCCACTATTTACCTTCAGATCACAAAATTGACTAACAACACTCCCAAATGCTCTATAGCGCCCATTGAGCCTAACAAACACTTTTCGGCACTATTTACCTTCAAATCACGAAATGGACTTACAACACTCGAAAATGGTCTTTAGCGCCCATTGAGCCTAAGAAACACTTTTCGGCACTTTTTAACGTCAGATCACGAAACGGACACTTTTTGGCACTATTTACCTTCAGATCACGAAATAGACTTACAACACTCCCAAATGCTCTATAGCGCCCATTGAGCCTAACAAACACTTTTCGGCACTTTTTACCTTCAGATCACGAAATTGACTAACAACACTCCCAAATGCTCTATAGCGCCCATTGAGCCTAAGAAACACTTTTCGGCACTTTTTAACGTCAGATCACGAAACGGACTTACAACACTCCCAAATGGTCTATAGCGCCTATTGAGCCTAACAAACACTTTTTGGCACTATTTACCTTCAGATCACGAAATGGACTTACAACACTCCCAAATGCTCTATAGCGTCCATTTAGCCTAACAAACACTTTTCGGCACTTTTTACCTTCAGATCACAAAATGGATTTACAACACTCCCAAATGCTCTATAGCGTCCATTTAGCCTAACAAACACTTTTCGGCACTATTTACCTTCAGATCACAAAATTGACTAACAACACTCCCAAATGCTCTATAGCGCCCATTGAGCCAAACAAACACTTTTCGGCACTTTTTACCGTCAGATCACGAAATGGACTTCCAACACTCCAAAATGGTCTATAGCGCACATTGAGCCAAACAAACACTTTTTGGCACTATTTACCTTCAGATCACGAAATGGACTTACAACACTCCCAAATGCTCTATAGCGCCCATTGAGCCTAAGAAACACTTTTCGGCACTTTTTAACGTCAGATCACGAAACGGACTTACAACACTCCCAAATGGTCTATAGCGCCCATTGAGCCTAACAAACACTTTTTGGCACTCTTTACCTTCAGATCACGAAATGGACTTACAACACTCCCAAATGCTCTATAGCGCCCATTGAGCCTAACAAACACTTGTTGGCACTATTTACCTTCAAATCACGAAATGGACTTACAACACTCCCAAATGGTCTATAGCGCCCATTGAGCCTAAGAAACACTTTTCGGCACTTTTTAACGTCAGATCACGAAACGGACACTTTTTGGCACTATTTACCTTCAGATCACGAAATGGACTTACAACACTCCCAAATGCTCTATAGCGCCCATTGAGCCTAACAAACACTTTTCGGCACTTTTTACCTTCAGATCACGAAATTGACTAACAACACTCCCAAATGCTCTATAGCGCCCATTGAGCCTAAGAAACACTTTTCGGCACTTTTTAACGTCAGATCACGAAACGGACTTACAACACTCCCAAATGGTCTATAGCGCCTATTGAGCCTAACAAACACTTTTTGGCACTATTTACCTTCAGATCACGAAATGGACTTACAACACTCCCAAATGCTCTATAGCGTCCATTTAGCCTAACAAACACTTTTCGGCACTTTTTACCTTCAGATCACAAAATGGATTTACAACACTCCCAAATGCTCTATAGCGTCCATTTAGCCTAACAAACACTTTTCGGCACTATTTACCTTCAGATCACAAAATTGACTAACAACACTCCCAAATGCTCTATAGCGCCCATTGAGCCAAACAAACACTTTTCGGCACTTTTTACCGTCAGATCACGAAATGGACTTCCAACACTCCAAAATGGTCTATAGCGCACATTGAGCCAAACAAACACTTTTTGGCACTATTTACCTTCAGATCACGAAATGGACTTACAACACTCCCAAATGCTCTATAGCGCCCATTGAGCCTAAGAAACACTTTTCGGCACTTTTTAACGTCAGATCACGAAACGGACTTACAACACTCCCAAATGGTCTATAGCGCCCATTGAGCCTAACAAACACTTTTTGGCACTCTTTACCTTCAGATCACGAAATGGACTTACAACACTCCCAAATGCTCTATAGCGCCCATTGAGCCTAACAAACACTTGTTGGCACTATTTACCTTCAGATCACGAAATGGACTTACAACACTCCCAAATGGTCTATAGCGCCCATTGAGCCTAACAAACACTTTTCGGCACTTTTTAACGTCAGATCACGAAACGGACACTTTTTGCCACTATTTACCTTCAGATCACGAAAGGGACTTACAACACTCCCAAATGCTCTATAGCGCCCATTGAGCCTAACAAACACTTTTCGGCACTTTTTACCTTCAGATCACGAAATTGACTAACAACACTCCCAAATGCTCTATAGCGCCCATTGAGCCTAAGAAACACTTTTCGGCACTTTTTAACGTCAGATCACGAAACGGACTTACAACACTCCCAAATGGTCTATAGCGCCCATTGAGCCTAACAAACACTTTTTGGCACTATTTACCTTCAGATCACGAAATGGACTTACAACACTCCCAAATGCTCTATAGCGTCCATTTAGCCTAACAAACACTTTTCGGCACTATTTACCTTCAGATCACAAAATGGATTTACAACACTCCCAAATGGTCTATAGCGCCCATTGAGCCTAACAAACACTTTTCGGCACTTTTTACCTTCAGATCACGAAATTGACTAACAACACTCCCAAATGCTCTATAGCGCCCATTGAGCCAAACAAACACTTTTCGGCACTTTTTACCGTCAGATCACGAAATGGACTTCCAACACCCCAAAATGGTCTGTCGCGCACATTGAGCCAAACAAACACTTTTTGGCACTATTTACCTTCAGATCACGAAATGGATTTACAACACTCCCAAATGCTCTATAGCGCCCATTGAGCCTAACAAACACTTTTCGGCACTATTTACCTTTAGATCACGAAATTGACTAACAACACTCCCAAATGCTCTATAGCGCCCATTGAGCCTAACAAACACTTTTCGGCACTATTTACCTTCAAATCACGAAATGGACTTACAACACTCGAAAATGGTCTTTAGCGCCCATTGAGCCTAAGAAACACTTTTCGGCACTTTTTAACGTCAGATCACGAAACGGACACTTTTTGCCACTATTTACCTTCAGATCACAAAATTGACTAACAACACTCCCAAATGCTCTATAGCGCCCATTGAGCCTAACAAACACTTTTCGGCACTATTTACCTTCAAATCACGAAATGGACTTACAACACTCGAAAATGGTCTTTAGCGCCCATTGAGCCTAAGAAACACTTTTCGGCACTTTTTAACGTCAGATCACGAAACGGACACTTTTTGGCACTATTTACCTTCAGATCACGAAATGGACTTACAACACTCCCAAATGCTCTATAGCGCCCATTGAGCCTAACAAACACTTTTCGGCACTTTTTACCTTCAGATCACGAAATTGACTAACAACACTCCCAAATGCTCTATAGCGCCCATTGAGCCTAAGAAACACTTTTCGGCACTTTTTAACGTCAGATCACGAAACGGACTTACAACACTCCCAAATGGTCTATAGCGCCTATTGAGCCTAACAAACACTTTTTGGCACTATTTACCTTCAGATCACGAAATGGACTTACAACACTCCCAAATGCTCTATAGCGTCCATTTAGCCTAACAAACACTTTTCGGCACTTTTTACCTTCAGATCACAAAATGGATTTACAACACTCCCAAATGCTCTATAGCGTCCATTTAGCCTAACAAACACTTTTCGGCACTATTTACCTTCAGATCACAAAATTGACTAACAACACTCCCAAATGCTCTATAGCGCCCATTGAGCCAAACAAACACTTTTCGGCACTTTTTACCGTCAGATCACGAAATGGACTTCCAACACTCCAAAATGGTCTATAGCGCACATTGAGCCAAACAAACACTTTTTGGCACTATTTACCTTCAGATCACGAAATGGACTTACAACACTCCCAAATGCTCTATAGCGCCCATTGAGCCTAACAAACACTTTTCGGCACTTGTTACCTTCAGATTACGAAATGGACTTACAACACTCCCAAATGCTCTATAGCGCCCATTGAGCCTAACAAACACTTTTCGGCACTATTTACCTTTAGATCACGAAATTGAGTAACAACACTCCCAAATGCTCTATAGCGCCCATTGAGCCTAACAAACACTTTTCGGCACTATTTACCTTTAGATCACGAAATTGACTAACAACACTCCCAAATGCTCTATAGCGCCCATTGAGCCTAACAAACACTTTTCGGCACTATTTACCTTCAGATCACGAAATGGACTTACAACACTCGAATATGGTCTATAGCGCCCATTGAGCCTAAGAAACACTTTTCGGCACTTTTTAACGTCAGATCACGAAACGGACTTACAACACTCCCAAATGGTCTATAGCGCCCATTGAGCCTAACAAACACTTTTTGGCACTCTTTACCTTCAGATCACGAAATGGACTTACAACACTCCCAAATGCTCTATAGCGCCCAATTGAGCCTAACAAACACTTTTCGGCACTTTTTACCTTCAGATCACGAAATTGACTAACAACACTCCCAAATGCTCTATAGCGCCCATTGAGCCTAAGAAACACTTTTCGGCACTTTTTAACGTCAGATCACGAAACGGACTTACAACACTCCCAAATGGTCTATAGCGCCCATTTAGCCTAACAAACACTTTTCGGCACTTTTTACATTCAGATCACAAAATGGATTTACAACACTCCCAAATGGTCTATAGCGCCCATTGAGCCTAACAAGCACTTTTCGGCACTTTTTACCTTCAGATTACGAAATTGACTAACAACACTCCCAAATGCTCTATAGCGCCCATTGAGCCAAACAAACACTTTTCGGCACTTTTTACCTTCAGATCACGAAATGGACTTACAACACTCGAAAATGGTCTATAGCGCCCATTGAGCCTAAGAAACACTTTTCGGCACTTTTTAACGTCATATCACGAAACGGACACTTTTTGCCCCTCTTACCTTCAGATCACGAAAGGGACTTACAACACTCCCAAATGCTCTATAGCGCCCATTGAGCCTAACAAACACTTTTCGGCACTTTTTAACGTCAGATCACGAAACGGACTTACAACACTCCCAAATGGTCTATAGCGCCCATTGAGCCTAACAAACACTTTTTGGCACTATTTACCTTCAGATCACGAAATGGACTTACAACACTCCCAAATGCTCTATAGCGCCCATTGAGCCTAACAAACACTTTTCGGCACTTTTTACCTTCAGATCACGAAATTGACTAACAACACTCCAAATGCTCTATAGCGCCCATTGAGCCTAAGAAACACTTTTCGGCACTTTTTAACGTCAGATCACGAAACGGACTTATAACACTCCCAAATAGTCTATAGCGCCCATTGAGCCTAACAAACACTTTTTGGCACTATTTACCTTCAGATCACGAAATGGACTTACAACACTCCCAAATGCTCTATAGCGTCCATTTAGCCCAACAAACACTTTTCGGCACTTTTTACATTCAGATCACAAAATGGATTTACAAACACTCCCAAATGCTCTATAGCGCCCATTGAGCCAAACAAACACTTTTCGGCACTTTTTACCGTCAGATCACGAAATGGACTTCCAACACTCAAAAATGGTCTATAGCGCACATTGAGCCAAACAAACACTTTTTCGCACTATTTACCTTCAGATCACGAAATGGATTTACAACACCCCCAAATGCTCTATAGCGCCCATTGAGCCTAACAAACACTTTTTTGGCACTATTTACCTTTAGATCACGAAATTGACTAACAACACTCCCAAATGCTCTATAGCGCCCATTGAGCCTAACAAACACTTTTCGGCACTATTTACCTTCAGATCACGAAATGGACTTACAACACTCGAAAATGGTCTATAGCGCCCATTGAGCCTAACAAACACTTTTTGGCACTATTTACCTTCAGATCACGAAATGGACTTACAACACTCCCAAATGCTCTATAGCGCCCATTGAGCCTAACAAACACTTTTTGGCACTTTTTAACTTCAGATCACGAAATTGACTAACAACACTCCCAAATGCTCTATAGCGCCCATTGAGCCTAAGAAACACTTTTCGGCACTTTTTAAAGTCAGATCACGAAACGGACTTACAACACTCCCAAATGGTCTATAGCGCCCATTGAGCCTAACAAACTCTTTTTGGCACTATTTACCTTCAGATTACGAAATGGACTTACAACACTCCCAAATGCTCTATAGCGTCCATTTAGCCTAACAAACACTTTTCGGCACTATTTACCTTCAGATCACAAAATGGATTTACAACACTCCCAAATGGTCTATAGCGCCCATTGAGCCTAACAAACACTTTTCGGCACTTTTTACCTTCAGATCACGAAATTGACTAACAACACTCCCAAATGCTCTATAGCGCCCATTGAGCCAAACAAACACTTTTCGGCACTTTTTACCGTCAGATCACGAAATGGACTTCCAACACCCCAAAATGGTCTGTAGCGCACATTGAGCCAAACAAACACTTTTTGGCACTATTTACCTTCAGATCACGAAATGGATTTACAACACTCCCAAGTGCTCTATAGCGCCCATTGAGCCTAACAAACACTTTTCGGCACTTTTTACCTTCAGATCACGAAATTGACTAACAACACTCCCAAATGCTCTATAGCGCCCATTGAGCCTAAGAAACACTTTTCGGCACTTTTTAACGTCAGATCACGAAACGGACTTATAACACTCCCAAATAGTCTATAGCGCCCATTGAGCCTAACAAACACTTTTTGGCACTATTTACCTTCAGATCACGAAATGGACTTACAACACTCCCAAATGCTCTATAGCGTCCATTTAGCCCAACAAACACTTTTCGGCACTTTTTACATTCAGATCACAAAATGGATTTACAACACTCCCAAATGCTCTATAGCGCCCATTGAGCCAAACAAACACTTTTCGGCACTTTTTACCGTCAGATCACGAAATGGACTTCCAACACTCCAAAATGGTCTATAGCGCAAATTGAGCCAAACAAACACTTTTTCGCACTATTTACCTTCAGATCACGAAATGGATTTACAACACCCCCAAATGCTCTATAGCGCCCATTGAGCCTAACAAACACTTTTTTGGCACTATTTACCTTTAGATCACGAAATTGACTAACAACACTCCCAAATGCTCTATAGCGCCCATTGAGCCTAAGAAACACTTTTCGGCACTTTTTAACGTCAGATCACGAAACGGACTTATAACACTCCCAAATAGTCTATAGCGCCCATTGAGCCTAACAAACACTTTTTGGCACTATTTACCTTCAGATCACGAAATGGACTTACAACACTCCCAAATGCTCTATAGCGTCCATTTAGCCCAACAAACACTTTTCGGCACTTTTTACATTCAGATCACAAAATGGATTTACAACACTCCCAAATGCTCTATAGCGCCCATTGAGCCAAACAAACACTTTTCGGCACTTTTTACCGTCAGATCACGAAATGGACTTCCAACACTCGAAAATGGTCTATAGCGCACATTGAGCCAAACAAACACTTTTTCGCACTATTTACCTTCAGATCACGAAATGGATTTACAACACCCCCAAATGCTCTATAGCGCCCATTGAGCCTAACAAACACTTTTTTGGCACTATTTACCTTTAGATCACGAAATTGACTAACAACACTCCCAAATGCTCTATAGCGCCCATTGAGCCTAACAAACACTTTTCGGCACTATTTACCTTCAGATCACGAAATGGACTTACAACACTCGAAAATGGTCTATAGCGCCCATTGAGCCTAACAAACACTTTTTGGCACTATTTACCTTCAGATCACGAAATGGACTTACAACACTCCCAAATGCTCTATAGCGCCCATTGAGCCTAACAAACACTTTTCGGCACTTTTTACCTTCAGATCACGAAATTGACTAACAACACTCCCAAATGCTCTATAGCGCCCATTGAGCCTAAGAAACACTTTTCGGCACTTTTTAACGTCAGATCACGAAACGGACTTACAACACTCCCAAATGGTCTATAGCGCCCATTGAGCCTAACAAACACTTTTTGGCACTATTTACCTTCAGATCACGAAATGGACTTACAACACTCCCAAATGCTCTATAGCGTCCATTTAGCCTAACAAACACTTTTCGGCACTATTTACCTTCAGATCACAAAATGGATTTACAACACTCCCAAATGGTCTATAGCGCCCATTGAGCCTAACAAACACTTTTCGGCACTTTTTTACCTTCAGATCACGAAATTGACTAACAACACTCCCAAATGCTCTATAGCGCCCATTGAGCCAAACAAACACTTTTCGGCACTTTTTACCGTCAGATCACGAAATGGACTTCCAACACCCCAAAATGGTCTGTAACGCACATTGAGCCAAACAAACACTTTTTGGCACTATTTACCTTCAGATCACGAAATGGATTTACAACACTCCCAAATGCTCTATAGCGCCCATTGAGCCTAACAAACACTTTTCGGCACTATTTACCTTTAGATCACGAAATTGACTAACAACACTCCCAAATGCTCTATAGCGCCCATTGAGCCTAACAAACACTTTTCGGCACTATTTACCTTCAGATCACGAAATGGACTTACAACACTCGAAAATGGTCTATAGCGCCCATTGAGCCTAAGAAACGCTTTTCGGCACTTTTTAACGTCAGATCACGAAACGGACACTTTTTGCCACTATTTACCTTCAGATCACGAAAGGGACTTACAACACTCCCAAATGCTCTATAGCGCCCATTGAGCCTAACAAACACTTTTCGGCACTTTTTAACGTCAGATCACGAAACGGACTTACAACACTCCCAAATGGTCTATAGCGCCCATTGAGCCTAACAAACACTTTTCGGCACTATTTACCTTCAGATCACAAAATGGATTTACAACACTCCCAAATGGTCTATAGCGCCCATTGAGCCTAACAAACACTTTTCGGCACTTTTTACCTTCAGATCACGAAATTGACTAACAACACTCCCAAATGCTCTATAGCGCCCATTGAGCCAAACAAACACTTTTCGGCACTTTTTACCGTCAGATCACGAAATGGACTTCCAACACCCCAAAATGGTCTGTAACGCACATTGAGCCAAACAAACACTTTTTGGCACTATTTACCTTCAGATCACGAAATGGATTTACAACACTCCCAAATGCTCTATAGCGCCCATTGAGCCTAACAAACACTTTTCGGCACTATTTACCTTTAGATCACGAAATTGACTAACAACACTCCCAAATGCTCTATAGCGCCCATTGAGCCTAACAAACACTTTTCGGCACTATTTACCTTCAGATCACGAAATGGACTTACAACACTCGAAAATGGTCTATAGCGCCCATTGAGCCTAAGAAACGCTTTTCGGCACTTTTTAACGTCAGATCACGAAACGGACACTTTTTGCCACTATTTACCTTCAGATCACGAAAGGGACTTACAACACTCCCAAATGCTCTATAGCGCCCATTGAGCCTAACAAACACTTTTCGGCACTTTTTAACGTCAGATCACGAAACGGACTTACAACACTCCCAAATGGTCTATAGCGCCCATTGAGCCTAACAAACACTTTTTGGCACTATTTACCTTCAGATCACGAAATGGACTTACAACACTCCCAAATGCTCTATAGCGCCCATTGAGCCTAACAAACACTTTTCGGCACTTTTTACCTTCAGATCACGAAATTGACTAACAACACTCCCAAATGCTCTATAGCGCCCATTGAGCCTAAGAAACACTTTTCGGCACTTTTTAACGTCAGATCACGAAACGGACTTATAACACTCCCAAATAGTCTATAGCGCCCATTGAGCCTAACAAACACTTTTTGGCACTATTTACCTTCAGATCACGAAATGGACTTACAACACTCCCAAATGCTCTATAGCGTCCATTTAGCCCAACAAACACCTTTCGGCACTTTTTACATTCAGATCACAAAATGGATTTACAACACTCCCAAATGCTCTATAGCGCCCATTGAGCCAAACAAACACTTTTCGGCACTTTTTACCGTCAGATCACGAAATGGACTTCCAACACTCCAAAATGGTCTACAGCGCACATTGAGCCAAACAAACACTTTTTCGCACTATTTACCTTCAGATCACGAAATGTATTTACAACACTCCCAAATGCTCTATAGCGCCCATTGAGCCTAACAAACACTTTTTGGCACTATTTACCTTTAGATCACGAAATTGACTAACAACACTCCCAAATGCTCTATAGCGCCCATTGAGCCTAACAAACACTTTTCGGCACTATTTACCTTCAGATCACGAAATGGACTTACAACACTCGAAAATGGTCTATAGCGCCCATTGAGCCTAACAAACACTTTTTGGCACTATTTACCTTCAGATCACGAAATGGACTTACAACACTCCCAAATGCTCTATAGCGTCCATTTAGCCTAACAAACACTTTTCGGCACTATTTACCTTCAGATCACAAAATGGATTTACAACACTCCCAAATGGTCTATAGCGCCCATTGAGCCTAACAAACACTTTTCGGCACTTTTTACCTTCAGATCACGAAATTGACTAACAACACTCCCAAATGCTCTGTAGCGCCCATTGAGCCAAACAAACACTTTTCGACACTTTTTACCGTCAGATCACGAAATGGACTTCCAACACCCCAAAATGGTCTGTAGCGCACATTGAGCCAAACAAACACTTTTTGGCACTATTTACCTTCAGATCACGAAATGGATTTACAACACTCCCAAATGCTCTATAGCGCCCATTGAGCCTAACAAACACTTTTCGGCACTATTTACCTTTAGATCACGAAATTGACTAACAACACTCCCAAATGCTCTATAGCGCCCATTGAGCCTAACAAACACTTTTTGGAACTATTTACCTTCAGATCACGAAATGGACTTACAACACTCCCAAATGGTCTATAGCGCCAATTGAGCCTAACAAACACTTTTCGGCACTTTTTAACGTCAGATCACGAAACGGACACTTTTTGCCACTATTTACCTTCAGATCACGAAAGGGACTTACAACACTCCCAAATGCTCTATAGCGCCCATTGAGCCTAACAAACACTTTTCGGCACTATTTACCTTCAAATCACGAAATGGACTTACAACACTCGAAAATGGTCTTTAGCGCCCATTGAGCCTAAGAAACACTTTTCGGCACTTTTTAACGTCAGATCACGAAACGGACACTTTTTGCCACTATTTAACTTCAGATCACGAAATTGACTAACAACACTCCCAAATGCTCTATAGCGCCCATTGAGCCTAACAAACACTTTTCGGCACTATTTACCTTCAAATCACGAAATGGACTTACAACACTCGAAAATGGTCTTTAGCGCCCATTGAGCCTAAGAAACACTTTTCGGCACTTTTTAACGTCAGATCACGAAACGGACACTTTTTGGCACTATTTACCTTCAGATCACGAAATGGACTTACAACACTCCCAAATGCTCTATAGCGCCCATTGAGCCTAACAAACACTTTTCGGCACTTTTTACCTTCAGATCACGAAATTGACTAACAACACTCCCAAATGCTCTCAATGCGCCCATTGAGCCTAAGAAACACTTTTCGGCACTTTTTAACGTCAGATCACGAAACGGACTTACAACACTCCCAAATGGTCTATAGCGCCCATTGAGCCTAACAAACACCTTTTGGCACTATTTACCTTCAGATCACGAAATGGACTTACAACACTCCCAAATGCTCTATAGCGTCCATTTAGCCTAACAAACACTTTTCGGCACTTTTTACCTTCAGATCACAAAATGGATTTACAACACTCCCAAATGCTCTATAGCGCCCATTGAGCCAAACAAACACTTTTCGGCACTTTTTACCGTCTGATCACGAAATGGACTTCCAACACTCCAAAATGGTCTATAGCGCACATTGAGCCAAACAAACACTTTTTGGCACTATTTACCTTCAGATCACGAAATGGACTTACAACACTCCCAAATGCTCTATAGCGCCCATTGAGCCTAACAAACACTTTTCGGCACTATTTACCTTTAGATCACGAAATTG